>JABCJY010000140.1:0-71082 GCA_013184415.1 Fusarium concolor
CATCTACACCCCTCCCTAGCAGCCTTTCCAGGCCCCCCCCCTTCCACTGCACGCCGTAGCCGCTCCATTGGATTTTTTTTGTTCGCTTGTCCATTTTCCTTCGTGGGGCTTGCTTTTTCTTGCTCCGAAGCTGGACCCAGGGGATTGATTGACTCGAAAAGAGGCAGTGAACCATCCCATTGAGCTGCCACTGACTTGAGCTGCCACTGACTTGAGCTGCCGCTCACTGCTTGCGTTGGACGCCTCCGGACATCAATTCCCTTTCTTCCGTTCCTCTCCTCTCCTCTGCTCCCACTCCCTCTCCTCCCATTCATAAAAGCAGAGCCGTTGCCCTTCCCCTCCAACTTTCTTCTTCTTGATCTTTTACTCTTACTGCTACTGCTCTGTCCTCTCGCGTTCGCCTCTCCTTAGAATCTAACGTGCCCATCCTGCATACCACTGCACTGCAAGCCAGTCGCCTTTTGATACCCTTTCGTTTTACGAATAACATAGCCTCTTGGTGAAGAGGACCACCACTTGGTAAGTTGTGATGAGCATTCCCTCTCGAAACAAACACATCTGGACCCTGGACTGGAAATGCTTTCTATATCGTCTACGACACTGGATACAGTTACTCGACAATTAGAATTACCTGGAGAAACGACATTCCGGCCATCGCTGTTCATTCTTACGACCTCAACGGGCGACACACCGAAATCACATGTCTCAGACGACAGGTGAAAATAACATTTCTGGCGCATAAGCTTAACAGCCCTCTCCGATTGCGCTCCTCTGGCATGGTGGCATTTGTTCCCATTTGCGACAGTTGGTGGCATCGCTGGGTGACGTCTATTCTGAGGCGCCTCTTCGGCCCCCCTTGTCTTAGCCGCATGGCTCCATGGTTGGGTTGTTAGCATTGCACAGTCCATCATTGGCTCTGCTGCTCTACACATCCCACTCCGCTGCATTTAGGACAAGGGGCCCGCCCGGCAGACCACCGATAATTTGGTGGGTCGATGACCCGAATAAGACAGCTCAGAAGCTTGGGCGTGAGAGCCTGCTTGGTCTGCCTTGTCTTGGAAGTGGATGCGATGAAATGGACACTGCAGAATTGCCATACCAGGACCATTCGGCCAGAAACAGAGGCTGTGGTGGCAGCTGCGGGCGCAATTTGGCGGGGCATTTTCTGTGGTGACTTTGAGTTTATCGTCAGATTTTCTTATCTACCAATGCCCGATGCCGGAGCCTATCAACTTTTTTTTCTAAACCCCTCAGTGAACAGCAAACCTCGGACTTCCTCGGCCACGCTCCGGAAACCCTTCTGAAACCACTGAAAATTATCCTGCAGCCTATTACATACGACGCATTAATTGCCATGTTTTCTTTTTAGCCGTGCTAATTTCAAGGCTAGATATCCGTTAGAGTGGCTACAGCTGCTCTTACCAACGCGCCCCGCGATCCTACATACATCCCCCACCGAACTCCCCCACAACCCCACCCAAGTTCGATCGAATCCTTGCCTAGCATGGGCCTAAACGAGGACTTCGACGACCGACAGATCCAAACCGAAGCCGAGCAACAACCATACATACCTTATGAGTACCAGACTGAGAACAATGACTCGTGGGCTGGTGCCTTGCCGGTGAAGCAAGGTCTCTATGATCCCTCCTATGAGAAGGATGCTTGCGGTGTCGGTTTTGCTTGGTGAGTTACTCCAAAGTTAACTGAATCATGATGCGCTAACATATTCTCAGCCACATCAAGGGCAAGCCTAGCCACAAGATTGTTAGCGATGCCCGAAACCTCTTGTGCAACATGACCCACCGTGGTGCCGTGGGATCTGATGCGCGAGATGGTGATGGTGCTGGTGTCATGACATCCATTCCCCACCGGTTCTTCATCAAGAACTTTGAGAAGGAGGAGGACATTAAGCTGCCTCCCCTTGGTCAGTACGCCGTAGGAAACCTGTTCTTTAAGCCCGACGAGGAGACTCTTCAGGAGTCCAAGAGGCAGCTGGAAGATGTTGCCGAGTCGCTGGGCCTCCGAGTCCTGGGATGGCGAAGACCCCCTGTCGACTCGACACTTCTGGGACCTGCTGCTAAATCGCGTGAGCCTATCATTGCTCAGCCTTTTGTTGTCCTGGCCTCTGCTTATGGTACTGGAAATGCCCCTGAGATGACCGACCCTGAGAAGTTCGATGAGCGCCTGTTTGAGAGACAGCTGTACATCCTTCGAAAG
The DNA here is from genome assembly GCA_013184415.1 of Fusarium concolor. NCBI lineage: Eukaryota > Fungi > Ascomycota > Sordariomycetes > Hypocreales > Nectriaceae > Fusarium > Fusarium concolor. Next base: position 2,218 of record JABCJY010000140.1, read on the forward strand.
CGTGCCACTCAGAGCATTGGTCTTCACAACTGGTTCTATCTCTGCTCCCTTTCAAACAAGAACATTGTCTACAAGGGTCAGCTCGCTCCCGTCCAGGTTTACTCTTACTACCACGATCTTGTCAACGCCGATTACGAGGCTCACTTCGCTCTGGTTCACTCTCGTTTCTCCACAAACACTTTCCCTTCATGGGACCGTGCTCAGCCCCTGCGATGGGCTGCCCACAACGGTGAAATCAACACCCTACGAGGAAACAAGAACTGGATGCGCGCCCGTGAGGGTGTTATGCAGTCTGATGTCTTCAAGGAGGAACTCGAGCAGATGTACCCTGTTGTCGAGGATGGTGGTTCCGATTCAGCTGCTTTCGACAATGTTCTTGAGCTTCTGACCATCAACGGTGTTCTCTCTCTTCCTGAGGCTGTTATGCTCATGGTTCCTGAGGCCTGGCAGGGCAACCAGCACATGGACCCCAAGAAGGCCGCATTCTATGAGTGGGCTGCTTGCCAGATGGAGCCTTGGGACGGCCCTGCTCTGTTCACCTTCGCTGACGGTCGATACTGTGGCGCCAACCTCGACCGAAACGGTCTCCGACCTTGCCGTTTCTACGTTATGGATGATGACCGTATCATTTGTGCTTCTGAGGTCGGAACCATTCCCGTTGAGCCCGAGACTGTCATCCAGAAGGGCCGTCTTCAGCCCGGTCGTATGTTGTTGGTCGACACACAGGCTGGTCGCATCATTGATGACAAGGAGTTGAAGGAGGCTGTCTCAAGTCGGTACGACTTCCGAGCATGGCTCGATAGTGAATTGATTACTCTGCCCAAGGTCGTTGAGATCATGGAGCAGGCCCTGGATCTTGCACCCAAGCTTGATGACAAGGCTATCCAGGCTGACCCCTTACTTCTCTCCTTTGGTTATACCCACGAGCAGGTTAGCTTGTTGCTCGCTCCTATGGCTGCTGATGAGAAGGAGGCTCTGGGTTCCATGGGTAACGATGCTCCCCTTGCTTGCCTGACCCAGGCCCCTCGCCTCCTCTATGATTACTTCCGACAGCTGTTCGCCCAGGTTACTAACCCTCCCATTGACCCTATCCGAGAGTCTATTGTCATGTCACTTGAGTGCTATGTTGGTCCTCAGGGTAACTTGCTCGAGATGGACGCCTCCCAGTGCGGTCGTCTTCTGCTCCCTAGCCCCATCCTCTCCATTGAAGAGTTTAATGCCGTCAAGAACATGTCCAACAAGTACTCCGAGTGGACCGTCAAGACTATTGATCTGACCTTCCCTAAGAACCAAGGTGTTCAGGGTTATATCAAACATCTTGATGAGATCTGTAATGAAGCTTCCGCTGCCATCGAGGCCCGCGACCGTGTCATTGTACTTTCCGACCGCAACACCTCGGCTGACCGTGTGCCTGTTTCTGCTGTTCTGGCTTCTGCCATGGTTCACCACCACCTTGTCAGCAACAAGTGGCGATCTATGGTTGCTCTCGTTGTCGAGACTGCTGAGGCCCGTGAGGTTCACCACATGTGTGTCCTCCTCGGTTACGGTGCTGATGCCATCAACCCTTACCTTGCCATGGAGTGCATTCTCAAGTTGAATCGTGAGGGTCTCATTAAGAAGAAGACTACCAACGAGACTCTTATCCGCAACTACAAGCACTCTTGCGACGGTGGTATCCTCAAGGTCATGAGTAAGATGGGTATTTCTACTCTTGCTTCGTACAAGGGTGCTCAGATTTTCGAGATTCTCGGTCTCGATGAGTCTGTTGTTGAGCGATGCTTCAGGGGTACTGCTTCTCGTATCCAGGGTATGACTTTCGAGACTATCGCTGAGGAGGCTTTCCGATTCCACGAGCGTGGTTACCCTACCCGAGAAACCGTCAGCATTGCTGGTCTTCCTGAGTCTGGCGAGTACCACTGGCGTGACGGTGGTGAGCCTCACGTCAACGACCCTACCTCGATTGCCAACATCCAGGACGCCGTTCGCACCAAGAACGACAAGTCTTACGAGGCCTACTCCCGCTCCGAGTATGAGCAGATCAAGAACTGTACTCTCCGTGGTCTTCTTGACTTCAAGTTTGAGGACTGCACTCCTGTCCCTATTGACCAGGTCGAGCCTTGGACCGACATTGTCCGCCGCTTCTGTACTGGCGCCATGTCTTATGGTTCCATCTCCATGGAATCTCACTCTACACTAGCTGTTGCCATGAACCGACTTGGTGGCAAGTCTAACACTGGTGAGGGTGGTGAGGATCCCGAGCGATCTCAGCGTATGCCCAACGGCGACACCATGCGTTCTGCCATCAAGCAGGTCGCCTCTGGTCGTTTCGGCGTCACCTCCGCCTATCTGGCTGACTCTGATGAGCTTCAGATCAAGATGGCTCAGGGAGCCAAGCCTGGTGAGGGTGGTGAGCTTCCTGGCCACAAGGTGTCCAAGTCTATTGCTCGCACTCGTCACTCCACCCCTGGTGTCGGTCTCATCTCGCCTCCTCCTCATCACGACATTTACTCCATTGAGGATCTCAAGCAGCTGATCTACGATCTGAAGTGCTCCAGCCCCCGATCCCGAGTCTCCGTCAAGCTCGTCTCTGAGGTTGGTGTTGGTATCGTCGCCTCCGGTGTCGCCAAGGCTAAGGCTGATCACATCTTGATCTCTGGTCACGATGGTGGTACTGGTGCCTCTCGATGGACCGGTATCAAGTATGCTGGTCTGCCTTGGGAGCTGGGTCTCGCTGAGACTCATCAGACTCTGGTTCTTAACGATCTTCGTGGCCGTGTTGTTGTCCAGACTGATGGTCAGCTTAAGACTGGTCGTGATGTTGCCCTGGCTTGTCTACTCGGTGCTGAGGAATGGGGCTTTGCTACTGCTCCTCTCATCGCCATGGGCTGTGTCTTCATGCGTAAATGCCACTTGAACACTTGCCCCGTTGGTATCGCTACTCAGGACCCTGAGCTGCGCAAGAAGTTCACCGGAACCCCTGAGCACGTCATCAACTTCTTCTACTATGTTGCCAACGAGCTCCGGGCCATCATGGCCCAGCTTGGTTTCCGAACCATCAACGAAATGGTTGGCCATGTTGAGGTTCTCAAGATGCGCGATGACCTGCGAACCAACAAGACAGCCAACATCGATCTGTCTCTTCTCCTGACACCTGCTCACAAACTCCGACCTGGTGTCGCCACTTTCAACGTCCGAAAGCAGGACCACAAGCTTCACGTCCGACTTGACAACAAGCTTATCTCCGAGTCTGAGTTGACTCTCGACAAGGGTCTCCCCTCTAGAATTGAATGTGACATTGTCAACACTGACCGAGCGATGGGTACCTCCCTCTCCTACCACATCTCCAAGCGATATGGCGAGGCTGGACTACCCATGGACACTGTCCATGTTAATATCAAGGGTTCCGCTGGTCAATCCTTCGGTGCTTTCCTCGCTCCCGGTGTTACACTTGAGCTCGAGGGTGATGCCAACGATTACGTCGGCAAGGGCTTGTCTGGTGGCCGTTTGATCATCTACCCTCCCCGCTCCGCTGTCTTCAAGTCTGAGGAGAACATCCTCATTGGTAACACTTGCTTGTATGGTGCTACCACCGGTACTTGCTTCTTCCGTGGTGTTGCTGCTGAGCGATTCGCTGTCCGAAACTCCGGTGCTACTGCTGTTGTTGAAGGTGTTGGTGACCACGGTTGTGAGTATATGACTGGTGGTCGCGTTGTTGTTCTTGGATCTACTGGTCGCAACTTTGCGGCTGGTATGTCTGGTGGTATTGCCTACATCTTGGATGTCCACGGTGATTTCCACTCCAAGCTCAACGGCGAGATGGTTGAGGCTAGCGGTCTCGATGATCCTGCTGAGATTGCCTTCGTTCGCGGTCTTATCGAGGACCATCACCACTACACTGGATCCGAGCGTGCTGCTCGCATTCTTGTTGACTTCAACCGAGCCCTGCCTCGCTTCGTCAAGATTCTCCCTGTCGACTACAAGCGTGTTCTCGAGGAGGAGGCTGCCAAGGCTGCTCAGGCCAAGCGAGCTGAGTACAACCTACCCGCTGTCTCCGGTGTCCAGCACAAGAAGTCCGAGAAGGTCGCCAAGCTCCAGGATCTTGAGGAAGCTGTTGGCGACAATGCTGTAGAGAAGAAACGTGCTCTTGTTCTCGACAAGACTCGAGGTTTCAAGATGTACAAGCGCCGTCAGGAGAAGTACCGACCTGTTAACTCTCGTCTTAAGGATTGGGCTGAGCTGAGCTCTCGTCTGGACGAGGATGAGCTCAAGTACCAGTCTGCTCGTTGCATGGACTGCGGTGTTCCTTTCTGTCAGTCCGAGACTGGTTGTCCTATCTCTAATATTATTCCCAAGTGGAACGAATTGGTTTTGTGAGTAAAATCATTGCCAAATAAGATGTCCTGGATGTCAGCTAACAAATTCCCAGCCAAAACCAGTGGAAGGATGCCCTTAACCGCCTACTCATGACCAACAACTTCCCCGAGTTCACTGGTCGTGTTTGCCCTGCTCCTTGCGAGGGTGCTTGTGTTTTGGGTATCAACGAGGACCCTGTCGGTATCAAGTCTATTGAGTGTGCTATTATTGACCGAGGTTTCGAGATGGGATGGATGGTCCCTCAGCCTCCTAAGGTCCGCACTGGCAAGACTGTCGCCATCATTGGATCCGGTCCTGCGGGTCTGGCCGCTGCCGACCAGCTCAACCGTGCCGGTCACCTTGTCACCGTTTACGAGCGAGCTGACCGTCTCGGAGGTCTCCTCATGTACGGTATTCCCAACATGAAGCTTGACAAGCGAATTGTCAAGCGCCGTACCGACTTCATGGCATCTGAGGGTATTATCTTCAAGACTGGCGTTGCCGTTGGCGAGGAAGGCCACCCCTCTCTCAACGACCTCCGAGCCAGTAACAACGCCGTTGTTATTGCAACTGGTGCTACTGTTGCTCGCGATCTTCCCATCAAGGGTCGTCAACTCGAGGGCATCCACTACGCTATGGAGTTCCTCCACAAGAACACCAAGTCTCTCCTCGACTCCGAGCTTGGTGACAACGCCTACATCTCCGCCAAGGGTAAGGACGTCGTTGTCATTGGTGGTGGTGACACTGGTAACGACTGTATCGGAACTTCTCTCCGTCACGGTGCCAAGTCCGTCACCAACTTTGAGCTTCTGCCTCAGCCTCCTCCTGAGCGTGCCAACGACAACCCCTGGCCTCAATGGCCTCGCATCTACCGTGTTGACTACGGTCACACTGAGGTCCGCCAGCACACCGGCAAGGATCCCCGTGAGTACTGCATCATGTCTGAGGAGTTCATGGACGATGGCTCTGGCAAGGTGAAGGGTATCAACACCATCCGCGTGGAGTGGACCAAGTCTCCTAGCGGTGGTTGGGACATGAAGAAGGTCGATGGTTCCCAGCAGTTCTTCCCCGCTGATCTCGTCCTGCTCGCAATGGGTTTCCTCGGTCCTGAGGCTCGTGTTCTTGGTGACGAGATTGAGAAGGATGCTCGCAAGAACGTCAAGACCGCCCCTGGCAAGTACAGCACCAACCTTGAGGGTGTCTTCGCTGCTGGTGACGCCCGCCGTGGCCAATCTCTTATTGTCTGGTAAGTTTCATTTTACATCTACTTTCCTTGAGAAAATTACTAATAGAACCCCAGGGGTATCAACGAAGGTCGCCAGGCTGCTCGAGAGATTGATCTTTACCTCGAGAAGTACACAAGCCTGCCTGTCACTGGTGGTATCACTAAGCGCACTGCGCAGGAAATCTTCAGCCAGATTAAGGTTGAGGCCTAAATAGAAATTGCATAGTTTCGTTTTTCTGGTTTGTTTTGTGAGCATAGGAGCAACGGACTGGATACAGGATGATACCATGACTAATGGAATCGGTTGTGATAAAGGTGTGCGTTAAGGATTTGTTCTTTTAGTTATACTAATTTGAAAGGCTGTTGGCTACGACAACGACAGGCTATTCGAATATCTTGATTGCTTCCCGTGTTATTTTTCACGGTGTGTGATAATATCCACTTTGGTCAAAGCTTTATGACTTTAGAAAGCCTAAACTCAGGGAAGCTTATGAGAATCTTCTATTATCTTAGGTCCTAAGCAGCGGAATTGAATTCAAGCCACCCCTTTTCAGTGGCTTGAGTTAGGAATAGACCGGCTGATAGAGGACGAGAAAAGTCAATCCCTGGCTGGTGATGCTTTTTCTCCAACTTGAGCCAGATATTCGACTTGCTCTCGTCATGAATTCTGCTGTTTATCGATATGCTAGAGTATCGACCAGAACAGCAGCTGAATCGAAGTAGTATTGGACATCTTCCGCCGTGTTAGGTTAGTAGCTGGGTCGGCAATGACGAGTGAATCCACAGCATCTTATCCGTAATTCCGTATGTAACCATAACCATGTCTTATTGATGTCTGACTGAATTGTTGTTGTTCATGCAGAGGAAGAGATAAATCCTTACCATTGGTCCGATCCCTAGTTTGTGAATGAGAGAAAAGGTCGAGTTGGCATAACCGGGCCAAGACAGGTCGCGTGCTCAGTTGCCTCTTGTCACCTTGAGAGCTTGACTCGCAGATTGACAACAGACACCTTGTTAGTAAGGATGCCGTCACCACGACAGCAAGCATTGAGCCTGCTGACAATATTAAGGCGAGAGGTTTGAGTAATGCACTTATGTGCCGTTGACGTTGTTAAGGAAATGATCTATTCATATCTAGTCTAGCTTGAACTCTAGTCAAAAGCCAATCCTTACCCTCAACACACCTTTTGGTAGTGACACACCATGACAGGATCAGAATACGAAGTATCTTGAGAGGTTTCCATGTTCAAAAACTCTTCATTTTTCATAAGCAAAAAGCTTGATGCCATGGAATTGGAGCTATTCGGCCAATTAGTCGTCTTCACGTGCGTCGATGGAGACACATGAATGCACGCAAAAGCAGGGATCAGACAGACGGGACCTAGATTTTTAGTTGCATCCACGGCAACACGTGTGTAAGTCAATGTTTCTGATAGGGCAATTGGAGACAAATCCTGCAAGGATTAGCAAGCTCGAAGCGAAACGGGTATCAAGCTGCCAGGCGGGCCACGGTTCCTTTTCCTACTGAGGGATAGTTTCAGCAGCTGTTTTGCGTTTTGGACACCGAAGAGCCGCTGAAGAGCTTGATTTTGTTGTGGAGCGAGCTGGTAAACTGCTTTGCTATGGTTTCCGTTAGTGAGGTGGGGTCCACACCCTCGCGTCCGTTTAGGTCCTCAGGGCAGTTGACTCCACTCTTGTTGCCCAGCCTTTTTCTTGTTCAACCTACCTTACTTCAAACTCCAACTGTGACTTATTTGTGTTATCGTACAACCTTGTTCTTGCACGACACATCAACAAAGTTCAGTTATCACCTGCTACGTCGTGTCGTGCTGTGTATCCATTCTTTCTCGAGTCCATCGCCTTTAGACATCATCGGCATCGACATCTGCATCATTCCTCTTGTCCCCATTGCCGCGTCCAGTTCGCTATCGAGGAAGCTGCATCATCATTGTGTCATGCGCTGTCAGTGAAGCTATCCCGAATATTCGTCATTCTGCATTTGTTTCAAATTTGATCTCGGCGGTCTATTTGCGTCCCATCACGTGCGATTAACCGCCGCTTGGAAATAATTGTTCAGGCCAGTTGTAAAGCTTCAGTTGCTCTCCACACACAATGCGCTTCGGTCGAACCCTTCGCGAGTCCATGTACCAGCCATGGAAGGACAAGTACATCGATTACACAAAGCTTAAGAGCTTGCTGAGGGAGGATGTGGCCGACGACGATAACCAGCCGTGGACCGAGGAAGACGAGACTCGCTTCTGCGAAGAGATCTTTAACAACCAACTCGAGAAAGTCGCTCAATTCCAGGAGCAGCGCTTTAATGCTCTTAAAGAACGAGTTGACGCTGCTTTTGATAAGCTCAAGGAATTGGCTCCCGTTGAAGAGGATGGGGCTCCTCAAAAGGGCGAGATCTCGGCTTCTCGCCTGCGCACTCTGGAAACAGAGCTTGACGAGATCACCAACGAGGTCCGTGAGCTCAAGAAGTACAGCCAGATCAACTACACTGGTTTCCTCAAGATCATTAAGAAGCACGACCGCAAGCGAGGAGATCGCTACAAGGTCCGGCCTATGATGCAGTTGAGCCTGTCTCAGCGCCCCTTCAATTCCGAGACTGGTTACTCGCCCCTCCTCAACAAACTTTCCATCATGTATTTTGCCATCCGGCAACAACTCGACGAAGGTGGGGAGCAACAACTACCGCTTCCGAATCTTGAGTCTCAGGACGAGACTCACAATGGCGAGCGCTACACAGCTCATAAGTGTAAGTCAAATCCTAGGCACCATCTTCACTATCGCGACATGAAGTACTGACACAACTTTAGTCTGGGTTCATCCCGATAACTTGCTTGAGGTCAAGACAGTCATCCTTCGACATTTGCCCGCTCTCGTCTACAGCCAGCAGTCCGCCAAGGAACTTGACGGCAGGGACTCTCCATCTATCACCTCTCTGTACTTTGACAACAAATCATTCCAGCTTTATGGTGAAAAGGTTAACCGCCAATCTGAGGCAACCTCTCTACGACTTCGCTGGTACGGACAGCTGGCCACTCGACCTGAGATTTTTGTTGAGGAGAAGACTGTCGACGAAAAGGGCGGCAGCCAGGACCTCAAGTTCACCATCAAGGACAAATATGTCAAGTCATTCGTGGATGGTGAATACAACCCGGAAAAGGCCGTTGCAAAGATGAAGAGGCAGAGCTTTGCCCCTGAAAAGATCCAGGAGTTTCAGAAGACGGTCGACACGATCCAAAAGTACGTCAAGGAGAAGGGTCTTAACCCTGTCCTGAGGGCCAACTACGTCCGAACCGCTTTCCAGAAGCCCGCCGATGACCGAATTCGTATCGCCATCGATACTGATGTGGCCTTTATTCGGGAGGACACTCTGGATCGTAGCCGCCCCTGTCGCGATCCCAATGAGTGGCATCGTCTGGACATTGACGACAACGAGATGACTTATCCTTTCAAGAAGATGAATCAGAGTGAAGTCAACCGTTTCCCCTATGCTCTTCTCGAGATCAAGCTGAAGGGCGATGGTACGCGGAAGCACCCTACTTGGGTTGAAGACTTGATGTCTTCTCACTTAGTTCACCTTACCCCTCGCTTCTCCAAGTTTGTGCACGGTATTGCAGTTCTCTTTGAAGACTACGTGAACAGCTTGCCTTTCTGGCTCAGTGACCTCGACTCCGATATCCGAAAGGACCCTCAGAAGACATTTGAGGAGGAGGAACAGCGACGCGCCCAACGACATGAGGATGTTATGGCCGTGGGCAGTCTGATGGGAGCAGGAGCTAGGTCAGGATCATACAAGCCGACTCAGAGTTCGCCAGTCAGTAAGTCGTATTTGGCGGATCGTATGTCCAGGGATTCGATCGCACAAGCTCTTCACAGATCGAAGCCTACTCCCGCAAACGGAGAAGAGACCGGCGAGAGCAGTGCTCAACAACAGCCCGAGCAGGAGAGGTCTTATGGTACCCTCTCGTCTGTCATCCCAGGTTTCTCGTTGTCCAAGTACTCCAGGGCTAAGCGGGCATCTCAGCAGCCACTACCAGAGGGTGTTGTTGCTCCTACAGTATGGATCAAGAATATGGGTGAGCTCAAGGTTGAGCCCAAGGTTTGGCTCGCCAACGAGCGAACATTCCTCAAGTGGCAGCATATTTGCATCCTTCAGGGCGGTCTGGCTGTTGGCCTTTACACAGCGGCTGGTGAAAACACACTTGCTTCTGTTATTGGCCTCCTGTTTGTTCTCATCGCCGTCTTTGCTGGTATTTGGGGTTACTCAATGCTTAGAATCCGACGAACCATGATTGTGGAGCGAAGCGGCAAGGACTTTGACAACATGATCGGACCTATGATTATCAGTGGCTCTTTGATGCTTGTGCTTCTTCTGAACTTTTTCTTTGCGGTTAGTTCTGGTATCTCTGCTGCGGTTGATAGAAGCTAACATTGGTTGACAGTACCGGGAGGCCTTTGGACGATTCAATGATGGTAGGAATAATGCAGGAGAGCTTCTGTCAGAGGAGCTTAAGTAAAGTAGAAAGAACGAGTGGAAGAGATGGAGATAATACATAGTAGGGTGTACACAAGTTTTGATAGGATGGGCGTTGAGTGCTGCATACTACTGGTGTTTTGCATGATTAGTTGGAGAAAGATTGGCTATTACTGGCATTAGATGCGCTTTAGCGGTTTAATCGTCTGTGCAGAGACGGATGTTTTTCTATGCATGCTGTGAATGCCCCTGGATGCTGCATGCAAGTTTGGGGCTGTCCATGCAGACTTATACGAAGGGTGTGTGACCTCGGTATTGATTGAAGACCGACTGTTTGTGTGAGATTGGAAACGTGGCTTTAGTCTTTTGTGCACCGGGTTTGGATACCATGAATTTGTGTTTGAAAATGACGGTAGCAATAGGGAATAATTAAGATATCGCACCTAACTGAATATGTGCATCATGCATGCTGGCTGCGTGTCCCCTGGGCTGTGCATCGCCGTTGAAGTATAACTGAGGGATAGGTAGTTTCTATAGCGACTTTGTTATTGACTTCCCCTCGAACAATTGACTTTGAAACTCCAGCCACCTCTTAAAGCTCAACAGTTGTTATTCAATATCGCGATATAATAAATACCTTTGTCTGTCCTGCCTCGAGCCTCGACCATCTCGTTCCCCACGGATTAATCATCCATCGCGAATTGAATCTGCTGCTGCAATACGCGCCACTTAAAAAAGGGAACAGCCTGGCGTGGGTCCCCCTGTTGATTGCTTGCGCATTGCCTCAATCACCTCAAGGGCGCTTCCATTCTCTTTCTTTTTTCCCTTTCCCACAAAGAACCTCAAACTTCTGCTCTGTTTGTGTCGTGCTCCAAGAGCGGGGGAGATCATCATCGCGTCGTCAATCATGTGCAACTTCAATTCTGCTTGCTAACCGGAACCCTTGTCTATCATACTATCTATCTCTCTTTCAATCTTTCGTGTCTTATCTCTCAGCGCGCCATCGGGCGTCGCGAACACGCATTTGCGACTCTCTCACTCATGCGCTTCTTCTGAAGTTAAACACTCTTTTGCCAATATTTATAGTCGCGTTGGACTCGCGCTGCGCCTGATGATATCATGACGGATCAAGGCGAAAAGAAGGGTCTCTGGAGCATGCTACGAAGAGCCAGTTCCAGAAGACAGTCGACGAAACCTCCGGTACGTAACAGCGACAAGCGTGGCGCCAGGCATGGCTCTTGGAGCGGAAACCTCGGTTCCCGAGCTTGAGCTCCAGCTGTAACACGTCACGTATGGAGCTATAGCTATGTGGCAGCTCCGATCTCGCCAAGCCTCGATATTGGGCATCTTGCTAATACTATCAACTCTAGCCCAAGGACCTCGAGCCTAGAGAGTATCACCGTCCTCGTCGTGCTAGTAATGGCGAAGCTGGGCATGCGCCCTTTCGCCAAAGTATTGGTTCAGCTCCCGATCTTACCTACGATAGTCAGCGCCCTCCAACTGCTGAAGACGAGTCCACCAACATGCGCCGCAGACCGAAAAGAGGACAGCCCTCACCCGAGCCTGAACCCCGGTCTTCGCCAATACGGTCCAAATCTTCTGGCTTCTTAAACAAGGCTCGCGCATCAAATGGCTCGCGCCCATCAAATGGACGTCCAGCTCGCCCTCGGGATCCTCTCACAACATGGCCACCCTATGGTATCTCTATCGAGGACGAGCTGCCTCATCAGCACGCTCTTGAGCTAGTCGCCCGAGGTGCTCCCCTGCACAAGGGCCATAAACGACCTATACCGCACCAACCTGAAGAATTCTACGGTCTATATACGATGTCGAGCGGCAACCGAGGTGATGGCAAGACTTCGGATCATACCGATGTTTCCAACCTTCATGATTCCATGACACAGCTCATGACGTTACGCCTGCTGGGTCATGGTTACGCAGACCGACCGTGGGAAACTCTTGAGCAACCCAGCTACGCTTTCTTCTTTGGCCACTTACCGGGAACCATCACGCTAAACGAATGGGCTTCTATGTCCAGTGTTCTTCCACCTACCATTGCCCTCCGTGACGCTGGAGTCATGCCTCGCACCATGAGCCTTGAAAGCATATTCGATCGGCTGCAGGAGCTACGACATGGTATTGAGGACGATGACGAATCTCTGCTATACCGTGTTCTTTATAAGCGCATTCTGAGGGATCCTGATAAGTTTCTTAACCCTCATAAAACCCTCGACAAGCAGATCACCGATCTTATCTTGGTTCTTTCGCGACCGGATTGGATCGACTTTAGTAACCCACGTAACCAGGTTGCTACTCGCTTTATCTTTGACAAAAAGCCAGAGAACGAGGACCAGTACCATAAGTTCTTTCACCAACTGCTTCTAAGTTTGGAGCTTGAGTTACGCATTCAATCAGACCAGCATAGTGACTGGGCAAAGGAAAAGTTGACGTCACAAATACCCCCGTCAATACAGTGGAATCTCGCCCTTGCTCGTCGTTGGCAGGATTTTGTGCGTGTTGATGATGTTGGCAAGACGCCTGAGGAGAGTGAGTAGCATCAAAACCCAGTATTACGTGGATTCCCTAACCTCGCTTCAGTTCTCCTCCGGTACAAGTTGAAGAAGCGCCAAATCAGGATGTTGAGGCGGTTTGCCCAGATGATGAGGTGGCCCAACCTAGCCGATACCCTTGATAATATGAAACAGAAGGATTCGGAAATGGCTTTGGATGAGGTCAGCTCTGATGCATTTGCTTTCTTTAGTGGTCTTGTACTACCTGGTGTAAGTTCGCCTGCATCCTTTGGTTGTCACCAATTGATGATCCCATATCCTCTGAAGAGATGCTGACTGAGAGTAGCAAACATTCCCCTTTCTGATAATGAACACTCTTCTGGACCTTGATCCTGATAGTGCAACTGACAACCTTGCGCTTCTTTCACACATGCACCCTCACTGCGGATTTCAGTACAAAAATAGTTACACATATTGGTCAGCCAGTTCGATCGTGGGTAAAGTCCTAGCACCTACATGTCATGCAGTTGCTGGTTGGATCGGTCCTGCGCGCCCTACAAAGGATCTTGATCCAACTCAGATCGCACGTATTCGAAGCCGGAAGCCAAAACAGCGGATGAGTCCCGAGGACATCGAATCGATGGAAGAACGCTCTGATCCGCTGGGTCCTACTGCCGAAGCCTACCCAGTGGATGAATACCAGCCAGTGCGCCCAAAGGGCGGTCCTGAAGACGCTATTGACACGGTACGGATAGAGCTGTTAAGTCTCAAGCCAGCGGACGGGCCTGGTGATGTACCTTCTCCGACAAAGGCTTCGCGATTGTTTGACGCAACGGTACAGTTCGCCATCGATGGGGTGTCATGGCCCCTGAAGCTCATGTACGATGTATCATTCTTGGCCGCGTGGCCGTGTTCTGATGGACCACATCCGCTCTTCTTTGACTACACCTACACATCAATCCGCGTAGATTCCATTGTCGGGGTACGGGACTGGGGAAATTTGTATGGGGGTCCTCAGATACATAGTGTACGATCGAGCCCTGGACCTGGCATGATGCGAGGACCTTACGGCGACATGTTCAGCCAGAGCTTCAACCACAAACACGCTCCATTGAATGGTTTCCTTCAACCTGGCGGACCTGAGGAAGAAGATGAGGACGACGATGAAAAGGTCCTTGTGGTGGAAGCGTTCGGAGTCCGCGATAATGAAGTCTTGGCACGAGCCTGGTGTTCACACTGGGGTCTTAGTGCCGTGGTGGCCGATATTCAGAGAACATGGTAAGTCTGATACGGCATAACGGAAATGTAACTCAGACAATTGCTAACGAGGATGCAGTATGGCATGTGCCATTCGTGAAGCGTACGCGGCAACGCTGACAGTGGTAATCCTGGTAGAAGGCCAGGAGTATCCCAATAATGAATGATGAATTTATGAATTATGTATATTTAGTCCCACGCCTAGCAATGGGTTGTGATTAGGGCATGGTCAGGGGAGTTTGTATTCAGAGACAGAGACCAGGAAAAAGCAGCCAGAGGCCAGGAATGGAGGATTGGATGAGAGCGGTGTGCTGCAATAATAGATATTGAGAATTGATCTAGTGTGATGGAGGTTGGAGAAGCAGTCTTCTCAGAGCTGGGAAGAAGACTGTCTCATGCGATGGCCGATTCACTGCATATGCATGTTAGTTGGAGGGCTATCAGCTCATGAATTGTAAGACAATAATAGCATTGCGAGGAAGGATAGCATAGCATAGCATGATTGCATTTCGGTTAACCAGTATATTCTGACCTATCCTATCAAGGTGACTGGACTCCCATGGTAGTTCACCGCACAAGAAATGGCCAAGCCAGTCACAAGATCTCGGTGAGTGAAGATCAATGATTCCATTGGCCAATTGGCATATGCATCACGGATGAGCCGGATCTGGAATTCCGGACCTGATGTCTGGGACGGTTCAGTTTCAGCATCCCGGAGCCAGCATGTCTAAGCTGTGCTGTATGTGTATGTGCTGTAACGCTGTAATGTACGTTGGGTGTTAATCCGACCCCTCGGGATAATAGGAAATGCCGGATACAGGCAGATGACCCTTGTCAAGGATCATGTCTGGAGGTCATCGGACACTATGAATTTTTCCTTCTTCTCGTGTTTTCCACCCCGCAAGGAGGGAAGAGAGTGGAAGTTTACGCCACATCATATCATCTTACTACGATGAACAGACTGGGCGGCGGGCGGTGTGTTCTGTTGCTTTGGTGGAGATGTCGATCGTGAGTTGAGTCGCTCACAATTGTAATTGCTACTGTTACTACTGTATGTAGAATTTGGTGCCAATGGTTACAGTACAGTAGGTTAGGTTAGGCAGTCGTTTAAGAGATAGAATATGTTGAGTTGGGCAGCGTTGTCAACAAATTCTTTTTTATGGTTTAAACCAAAGATGGAGATGGCTAATTCCGATGTTTAGGACATGCGATTCGTAAGTGTTTTGTTTTTCCCTAGACTAGCATCCCTTTTGATTGGTGGTCAACACATCATAAGGCAAAGAATAGACTTGTTTGCTTTTTGTTTCCTCGGCCAAGCTGTGTTTTACCTGCACCCCTCGTCTTTGGTGTTGTGGTTGCTCATCATGAGTTCTCATGGCAGATCATGAAATCTACCGCTAGCTTGGTGTAGATGGGATGGGCTGGTAGACCGTTCTGGGTGGCTTGGGATACCCCACCAAAGCTCAGGCAGCAACATAAGAGCAGAAGGTCTTTCAAAGAGAAGAAGAGTTTATGAATATCTCCTGCAGGAGAACGCCACTGAATAGTAACATCGACATCAGCACAATTCTCGGCTTCCCCCTCTGCGGCAGAACCTGCAGCAACTCTCAGCTTCTAGAGCTCTTGGCCATGGACATGGACTTCAACACACCATCTCTTGGGGGCTCTTTTGCCTCCCACGTCCCTAATGCAGCCCCCATGTCCCGAGCATCCCCGCCCTGAAAATAGTGGGTTTAGTGGGGGGTTCCCCCAGGTCAAAGCTCCCTGCCACTGCTCTTGATTCTCCATCGTCTCCATGATGGGGAGAGAGCTCTATCATGACTGGCCTTTGTTGAAATCGCGAGATGCCGAGAGAGAGTCCATAATAAAAGTGTCCACGAGCTTATTTGGGGAGAGGTTCCACATCGTGTGATTGTATAACAGAATATATGAGTTCGATTCTTCTCTTTCTCTTGTCATCTGGTTATTCATGTTTATGAATTGAGTTACAAAGCATTACAGACAGACGCATCCCCATATATCTCAAGCTAAGACTGAGGCCACTCCCTTCACACCCTCGCCTCAAGGTCATAGTCTAGACTTCTCTGCGCCATTGGCATCACTTTCGCGGGGTGACATCTCCGCCCGACGCCTCCTTTCCCGGCCCTCACACCTCTTCACCTTGTCCCCCTCATCGTCTTCCCCATTGGGAATTCTGTTTGACGCAGGCCGGCCTAGAGCTTATTCATCGATCAATAAAAAGAAACCATCATTGTCTCACCCTGATCCTGAAATATGTATAGCAATCACAAGCCCATCAAAGTCATGGAGTGAGTTCCCCAGTTTGCTTGTTCTCTCAACTTTCAAGAACTCTGCTAATTGGCTCTTCTTCTTCGCAATGGATAGACCACCTCAAGTTTTGGTATGCGCCCACCAAGCTACAGTACCCAACCGTTGAAGGTGGCGGTAGTGGCACGTCAACATGACTGACTTCTGTAGGACCACTACATCGGTGTCGATGTCGGTACGGGCTCTGCTCGTGCTTGTATCATTGACGAGACTGGAGATATCAAGGCTCTTGCCTCTGAGAATATCAAGCTGTGGCAGCCAGAGACTGGCTACTATGTAAGCTGCAAGCGATCCCAGGTCCCAACATGTTCTGACTGTGCTCCAGGAACAATCCACCACAGATATCTGGCAATGCATCTGTGAATGTGTCCGCCGCGTCGTCAGCGAGTCCACCGTGAACCCCTCCAGCATCAAGGGCATTGGCTTTGACGCCACGTGCTCTCTCGCAGTCTTCACTCACGATACCGACGAGCCGCTCCCCGTCACGGGCCCAGATTTCACAAACGACGGCAATGACCGCAACGTTATTCTGTGGCTGGACCACAGACCCGTCGAGGAGACTGAGAAGATCAACAACACTCAACACAAGCTCCTCAAGTATGTTGGCGGAAAGATGAGCATTGAAATGGAGATGCCCAAGGTCCTCTGGCTCAAGAACCATATGCCACCAGAGGTGTTTGCGCGAGCCAAATTCTATGATCTTGCTGATGCTCTGACACACTTGGCTACTGGCAACGAGACCCGTAGCTACTGCAGTGTTGTTTGTAAGCAGGGCTTTGTTCCTGTGGGTGTTGATGGTAGCACCAAGGGTTGGCAGGAAGACTTCTTCCACGAGATTGGTCTTGATGACCTAGCCAAGGATGATTTCAAACACATGGGTGGTGTCAATGGAGTGGTATGCTTTTCCGTTCTCTTACTCCATTGATAAAGTGCATGACTAAACAATTGACTGCATAGAACGGAACATATGTCAGTGCTGGTGAACCAGTTGGCACTCTGAGCCGCCAAGCTGCCTACCAACTCGGCCTCCCCATGGGAATCCCTGTGGGTAGCGGTGTCATCGACGCATATGCAGGTTGGATCGGAACTGTGGGTGCTAAGGTCGATCTTGGAGACGACGAGCTCAACGCTGCTGTGCCCCACAACGATCTTGCCCAGGCCTTCACACGTCTGGCTGCTGTTGCTGGAACCTCGACATGCCACTTGGCTTTGTCCAAGGAACCTGTCTTTGTACCTGGTGTCTGGGGTCCTTACCGTGATGTTCTTCTGCCTGAGTTTTGGATGGCTGAGGGTGGCCAGTCTGCGACCGGAGAGCTTCTGCGACATATGCTCGATATCCACCCCGCTTACAATGAGACATGTGCCCTTGCCAGGGCTGAGGACAAGCACATCTACGACTTCCTCAATACCCACCTTGAGTTGATGGTTGAGAAGCACAATGCTCCCTCAATCTCATACCTGGGACGTCACCACTTCTTCTATGGTGACCTTTGGGGTAACCGCTCACCCATCGCTGATCCAACCATGAAGGGCAGCATGATCGGACTGGACAGCGATAAAAGTACCGACAACATGGCTCTCTGGTACTATGCTACGATGGAATTCATCGCCATGCAAACTCGTCAGATCATCGAACAGATGAACAATGCCGGTCACGAGATCTCTTCCATCTTCATGTCTGGTTCCCAGTGCCAGAACCCCGTTCTCATGAACCTCCTAGCAACAGCTTGCGGCATGCCTGTCCTTATCCCACGATACGTCAACGCTGCTGTTGTTCATGGCGCTGCCATGCTTGGTGCAAAGGCCGCAAGCCACGCCAAGGAGGATGGCGAGCCTGAATCTCTCTGGAGTATTATGGATCGCATGAGCAAGCGAGGTCGACTCGTCGACCCCAGCACTAACGAGGATGAGAAGACTCTACTTGATGCCAAGTATGAGATCTTTTTGGATATGTGCAAGACGCAACAGGATTACCGCAGCAAGATCAACAAGGCCACTTCCAAGAAGGCTCGTGTCAATGGCGCTCCCAATGGTGCTTAGGAGCTGAGCTTGTGGAATTGGTCGAAAGATATGAGATTATGAGCGCTCGTTTCAGGCAATTGGCGTCGAAGTTTGGTATAAAGGCCAGAAATTAATGATTTTACGTGCGTAAATACGACGACGTAACCCTAAAAAGGACGAATGGATTGGAATAATTGAATTGTTTCTTTGTTAATGTCCTTAAATTGAATAATTGATTGGTGTTGCACAAATATATTAAAGCTTGAAAGTCACTGGCTAAAGCTGGAGCTCTCCATTGACGCTGCGGTTTGCCTAGCGTTGCCTGGCCGCAATATCTTGCTCTGATTGGCCAAAGCTTCACCTTCAAGTGTTCCATCCCAGCCTTGGTCCACTCCTAAATTTCTAGAAACAAACGCGCCGTCTTTCTCTGTTGTTGACCAGGCTTTTTTATATTTCCTCAACCACGCATTCAGACACCTCGTCTGCCACAGACACTCTATCGCTTCGTATATACACCCGAGGAAACTCGATCGTCTTCTTTCCGACGATAGTTCTCGATATTTGAGGCGCCATGTCTCTCTTTGGACAGTCCACCAACACGGGCGGAAGTTCGCTGTTTGGAGGAGGCAACACGGGTGGCACAACAGGCGGTGGACTGTTTGGACAGTCGACAACGCAGAATCAGCAAAGCGGAACGACAGGCGGCGGTCTGTTTGGTCAACCTGCCCAGAACCAGCAGCAACAACAGACAGGAACAACGGGAGGAGGCTTGTTTGGAGGACTAGGCGCAAACAAGCCAGCCACGACCGGCGGTGGTTTGTTCGGACAGCCGCAACAGCAGCAGCAGCAGACCGGTAGCACGGGCGGCGGCCTCTTCGGTCAGTCAACTACACAGCAGGCCGGCGCGACCACGGGAACTGGCACTGGCACTGGCACTGGATTGTTTGGACAGCCTGCGCAGACTCGGCAGAGTGGAACTACAGGCGGTCTGTTTGGCAACCAGCAGCAACAGCAACAGCAGAAGCCATCGCTGTTTGGTTCTTCTCTTGCGCAACCCGCGGCAGCTGCGAAACCCTCGCTCTTCGAACAAACGCAGCAACAGCAGCAGCAACCCCAACAGAACGCGCCTTCGATGCTTGGTGGAAGCACTCTTGGAGGAAGTACCTTGGGTGGAAGCCTTTTTGCCAGTCAGGCTCCAAATGGACAATCTCAACCACAATCACAGCCAGCCGGCGCCTATTTCGACAGCCTCTTTGCCAAAAGCCAGAAAGCTGATGGCAAAGCCAACATGGAGGATCTCCCTAGTCTCGAACTTGGTTTGGGTGATTTGCGACATCGATTGAGAAAGCTTCAGTCAAAGCCCAGCGACAAACCTCTTGGTGGCAAGGCTCACTACCTTCTTGCAGCCTCCGGTGTTGATCCCGGCGTCGCTGCTAAGGATCTCGGTCTTCTTGATGTCCAGGGTGGCCGTACTGAGCGGTCTACCCATGGATACGCCCCCAGCGAACTCGATGTCGAAACATACCTCTCGAACCTCCAGACCAAGACGACTCTCAGCATGATTGCCGACGGAATCGATCGATCGGTTCGCGACTTTGATAACTTCCTCGAGGACAATGTTACAATGGAGTGGGAGGCGCAACGAAAGCGCATTTACCAGCACTTTGGAATTTCACCCCGGGAGGATGTTTCTACTTCTGGACGCGAATCTCAGAGTGCCTTCGGTCGA
Source organism: Fusarium concolor (assembly GCA_013184415.1). Lineage (NCBI taxonomy): Eukaryota > Fungi > Ascomycota > Sordariomycetes > Hypocreales > Nectriaceae > Fusarium > Fusarium concolor. Next base: position 22,107 of record JABCJY010000140.1, read on the forward strand.
TCCAGGCGCAAGAGCCAGGCCCCAGCGAGCAAACCCAGCAGGGCCAGTGTTCTTGGCAGGTCGACACTTCAGAAATCTGTCATTGGAACACCTAGTCGCATTGGAGCGCATCAGACTGATTTCGCAGACGTCGATCGCTCTTCTGAGTCTGGAGGTCCGGATGGCCGTGGCTCCGCTGATGACAGGGTGCTTCGTGAGAGGCAGGGGCGTCTATCAGAGAAGATTCGCAATCTCAACACAGCCCGTCTGCTCAAGCGGCCTTATCCCATCCTTTCTGAGCTTGCGGCTGTCGAGCAAAAGTCTCATGAACCACATGCGCCACATCTCGTCGAGGCTTACCTCGCGGTCATGGAGATTGTAGGCGAGAACCCCGATGCTGAGACAACTCTCAACAACGCGACGGCCAGGGAGCGTGAATTTGCGGATATGTATCTTAACGAGAACCCCAACTCGGCCAAGGCGGTCGAGATGCGGAAGCGTATCCTCAGCGGCGCAAACGTCTTTCTGGAGAAGCAGTTCCTTCGCGAAGTCGAGTCACTTATTGCCAAGCATCCTCACGAGGCGAAGCTTGGTGGTCTCCCTGACATTGTCAGCAAGGTCAAGGCGTACATTCGACTACGGTCTGCGCGAAAGGACCTGGTTCCTGATAATACTGAGCTTCAGCAAGTTCAGGGCGAGTATGTCTGGGCCATTGTCTTCTACTTGCTCCGTTCAGGACATGTTAGCGAAGCGGCTAAGTATGTCAACGACAACACCAACCAGTTCCGAGGCATTGATAGAACCTTTGCTACATATTTAAACAACTACGCTGCCAGTGAGGATCGACGCATCACCAACAGGAAGCTTCTGGATCGTTGCACGAACGAGTACATCCAGCGATCGCGCAACGCACCTGAAAACTCAATCGATCCTTTCCGCATGGCTTGTTATAAGGTTATCGGACGTATCGAGCTCGGTAACCGCAACCTCGACGGACTTAACACAGATATTAATGACTGGATTTGGCTCCAATTCAACCTGGCGAGAGAGGGTGACAAGACGATCGAGATGGCTGGCGAGTCTTACGGTTTGGCCGAGTTGCAGTCCAGCATCCGTGAGATTGGTCTAAAGCACTTCCCCAAGGCCAACTCGGAAGACACCAACGGCAGCTTCGGCATGTTCTTCTACCTGCAGATTCTGTCGGGTATGTTTGAGGATGCCATTGCCTATCTCTACCCCTTCTCATACGTCGACGCTGTGCACTTCGGTCTGGCGCTCGAGTTTTACGGTCTGCTCCGACCAAGTGACGCTATGTCACCAGCCAATGACTTGCGCAGCTATAGCACCAAGAACCTGCCACAGATCAACTTTGGTCGCATGATTGGATACTATACTCGCGACTTCAGAGCTGCGGATGTTGTGTCTGCCGTGGACTACCTGACCCTTATCTGCTTGAACCAGGATCTTGGCGGCGAAGCTGGCGAGCGACACAGCAGCCTCTGCCACGAGGCTCTCCGCGAGTTGGTTCTTGAGACACGCGAGTTCAGCAAGCTGATCGGTGATATCCGACCAGATGGTCGACGAATTCGTGGTATCATTGAGGAGCGTGGCCCTCTTATCGGCCTTGATGCTGAGGATGACTTTGTCAACACTGTCACACTTCAAGCCGCCAGCTTTGCGGATGAAAATGGCCGTACCACTGACTCTGTGCTGCTATACCACCTGGCTGGCGAGTATGACACCGTCGTTGCCATTGTCAGCCGCGCGTTGAGTGAGGCCGTCTCTCTTGAGATTGGCGAGGACCCTATGCGCCTCATGCCTGTAAAGCCTCGAGCTGGGGGGCAAGAAGCCGAGGCCGGCAGCAGTCTTAGCTTGGCAGCAATTGATGACCCTGTCGAGTTGGCCAAGACTATGATGAGCATGTACGAACGAGACGCCATGTTCTACAGGAGAATCCAGGACCAGAACAAGATTGCGTGCCGAGTGCTACTCGAGATGAGCAGTATCAAGGGATTGGTGGAATCCGGACAGTGGGCTCAGTGCCTCGACGTAAGTTGATAACTCCCATCAGATGAAGAATCATGCTAACGAATTGAACAGAGAATCGGAAGTCTCGAGATTCTGCCTCTGGACGCGGCAGGCGATGGCAGCGCCATCCGAGCTTACGCCTCCAAGTTCTCTGGCCTCTCACAACCCGTGTCTATCAATGTGCCCAACCTGTTGATGTGGACTATCATCAGCTGTGTTCGCCAACGAGAGCAGCTCACAAGTGGCCAGTTCAGCGGCAACGAAGGAACACGACGATTGATGGTGGACCAACTGAAGCAGATGACACTGGATTTGACGGCATACACCAGTCAGCTGCGATACAGATTCCCTCCTCACCTGCACGAGGCTCTTGCAAGAGCATCAGCGGAGTAGATCTTACGCACATGAATATCACATATTGGGTTTGTTGAATATATGGAATGGGATGTATGGCTGAGACAGGGGACCGAATGGTCAAAGATCAAGTATAAAATGGCACGGCAAAGAATAGGCGAGATTTTGTGGGAGAGGACCGCATTGATGTCAGGTTTTGAAGGAAGAGATTGGTCTCTTTTTGTAGGCGGCTTTATAGTAATTCTACCATCACGGCATTGATACATGTGCTTTCATTGGATGCAGTCTTCTCTGTTTGAGATGCATTTTGGTGAAATGGAGAGTTCCCTGGAGTAACAAGTCGAAGTCTTAAACACGTTCCCAACATGTTATGAAAGGATTCAGGGGTTACAGGTAGGTAACTCGAGAGGAGATCAAGAACTTGGCCACCACCAAACTATCTATGTCTGAACTTTAACAATAAAAGAGACTTTAAGTCTGTGCATCGATAAAGATCACATCTTGTCACAGCCTGTCTATCCACTTGGCCATGATTTTTCTACTGAACTGCCTGTCTTTTCCATATTCCACGTGAGTGGGTGGACACACCCCTAAAAGTTCACCTGGAGGCTTGGGCTGAGCGTATCTCAAGTTCACAGGTCTTCTGAGTTAAACACTCTGAGGGTATGCAACTACCTCAGATTATATATCAACATTATGTGGTGGTCTAGTAGAGATCTCTCGCGTAAACTTCCCTAAACTGCTTTAACGTCTCTGATCTTCTCATGTATTTACGCCCCTCTGAACTCGGCTGAACTTATCACAATACTCTAACATCCTGTAACATCCTCCAATCTCTACCTCGATTTAAATATATGTGTGTCAAGCCAGTGACCAGCTTATTGATAGTAAAGTTTAATTTTATTGTAGCTTCTCTGCTCTGTGGCTGACTATCTACTGTATAAACAATACAGCTTGTTCCTCAACGACAACATCTTCTTTATACGGAACTGAAGGCGGCACTGAATGTTAATGCCACCATCAAATGACGGGCAAGTTCCCCCCAATGGCTTTCGTCCTGAATTGAGACGGCTTATAATACCAGGGATCTAAAATGTTCTCTTTTGTTCCGACGCTAACATCAAGGTCATTATCATGAAACGGATTTGAGCCATCTCCGTACATGAATTCTTGGACCTCATTACTGACATCAATGACAATCTCCAGAGGCTCTCCCGGGGAGTTGACACGTATGGTTATCCTAGGCCGTTCTGCAGGCGGGCGAGAGCGCCACGGTGAATGTGAGTGAAACCTCATTCTGTTCAGGAGACCTTGATAGCTGTTCCTTTCTTCCGGCCCGAGGAATGAAAGGAAGCTCAGCTCAACAGACCTGAGCGTGTCTGGCAGGGAGGATAGAAAGTCATGTAGATTCACTTCCTTGACCCGGAAGCCTGATAGACCAAAGTGTTGAAGATGCGGCCAGTTGTCAATTGGTAGAAAATCCTTCAAAGGGATAAAGTGCTCGTTGGCTCGATTGCTGAAGTCATCAACATCACGTCTTGGGTTGTAAAACTGCTCGATTCCGAGATGGTTCATATTGGTCGATAGGCTAAAATGTCGCAAATGTCTTGCTTGTGAAAGTAGGTTCCGGAGCCCCGGGCCACGGAAAACCGTCCATCCTGCCTGAAACTGTCCTTCAACATCAAGTGAAAGATCGAAGTGAGTGAATTGAGATTTCGGGACGAGGTTTTCAAGTTGCTGATACTGTATACTGGGGATGTGTGAAGTAAAGAGACTACTACCGATTCCGGTTGGAAGGTGTTTGCAGTCTATGACAAGCTCAGGGATTCTGGCGTTCCTGTCAGCGTGGCTGAGAAGCTGGGCAATCATAACACCAAAGCCTCGCCATCTCATCCTGTCGAGATGCCAAGGTAGAGGTTCGAACCGTTCCACTTTTCGGTAACCACCACGCGGGATCGGCTAGACCAGTCCACGCGGAAGGGCCTCCACCATAGGCGCATGATATAGCGTTCTGCCAGGAACTCCATGAACTGCTGGCGTCAGAGTGATCCTCCGTAAATTGGTGAAGCGGCGGAGCCCGTGCTCCAAGGCGTCAACATCTTGGTCAGTGCTGATGATGCGACTTTGTGATTCATAGAGATCCAGAGAGAGCCGGTATGAATCTTGTAGGCTCATAGGTTGCTGGAACCGCTCTCGGACAAGTCGGTGGTGAGGATGCTCATCGTCTAGGATAATTGACTTGATTGCCGCCAGGCTCTCGTCGTAGCCAACAGAGTAGTGCTCTAGATCGTAGGAGGATAAGTGTGCGTCGTCGTAGACAATCTCTGTGATGTTTTCTCGAATAGTGTCATTGTTGGCAATCTCTAGAAACTTTCTGATGTTGTGTTCATTGGGCGAGAGAACAACACGAGTAGGAGGAGGTACAGGCACTTTGCTAAATTCTTTGCATGCCAGGCGAAAGTTCTTCTGGTCAATAATGGGTAATTCCTCGTTGATTAAAAGGAAGAGTTCGCGTGGCAGTGTCGCAATACCCTTTGCTGGTTCCTTGGCTGGCATGGCGATAATCGTGATACAGAATATGAGAGTTCGAGATGGGATATTGAAGAGTTGAAGTCTGATCCATTGCCAGTCCTTTTACCTACCTACCTACCTATCATTGATCTATATGACGAAAGAAGGTGGGAGTCCAGCTCTTACCTACCTAGGTACTAAACCTTTATCTCATAAGGAAAGAATATATCAGAGTTCAATAATAAACAGGCGAGTACCCAATTTCGATCGCCCTACACTAGGTAGGTAGGTAATGAACTAGGAATCAGCACCTGCCTTTTCGGGTAACCTGTATATTTCCAGCAACACAGACTGAATACATAGGCTTGATAAGGTAGTTGACAGACAGAAGCGGTCGTACTACGTAGTATACTCGGTGTTACTATTCCCAAAAATGTATCTTGGAGTTTTCGTTTAATTACAAAGTCACCTGATTCGTCACGGATCAGATGCCGGATGGTCTGTGCGTCCACCCCCTTCGAGTCCTCCGAGTGTCCATGACTCGTTGCCAACCAGGAGCTGGCGGGCTTTATGAGTCAACGGTCCCCCTCGGAAGCCCCAACCTGCCTCTTTCCAGTCACAATTGTTTCCACAGACCCGGTAAATCGCTTGTGAGACGAGACGACGCGATCTTAGCCTCGGCCTGGCCTCGCGCTTTCCTTTTTCCTTGCTGAGAGAGGCAGAGCTGAGAGAGGACACCCGAAAGACCCCACAGGTGAGAAGGGATCTCTTCATACCCGGATTATTCCCCCTAATCTGGTCCTTCTGTGCAGTGCGTGGAGTGCAGTACCATACCTTGCATTGAGTTGTATGGCCTTGCCTTGTTCTGACTCGTCGAGCGAGGCAGGATCGATTACACGCGAGACAAGGCAGGCCGTTTCGTGGTTGGAGAGAGAGGGTTTTCTTTCCTTTTGTTAGGTTGAGGGTGGATACACACGACACCTCATCCCCGTCCCTTCTTACCTACCCCCACACACTCAGACAGCAGCGGTCCCGTCCCGTCTCAGTCAGTCACCCTCTTTCCCGGTCTCGGCCTCCTTCCGTTGCAACGGACAGCCGAAGACAAGCCCACTCCGAGACCGAGACGGGGGCCTGCTTCTTCTGCCCCGATGGCCTCCGGCCCCGATACCCCGGGAGCGGTGCAGAGTCCTGCCGGTCCAGGGTTAGACGACGACTCGGTATCGCTCAAACGCGACGCCGACACGGTCAACCCCAATTCACCCGCTGCTGGCGACGATGGCGCCAAGAGGAGGAAGAAGGCTGGTCCTGGTAGTCGAGGTGTTGCTAATTTAACGCCTGAGCAGCTGGCCAAAAAGAGAGCGAATGGTGAGTGCAGTATTTTCTTTGCTTTGCTTTCCTTCCATTTCCTGTCTGGTGACATGGCATATCAACCACCCTATCAACATCTACCTAGTCAGCCTAAGCTGCTGACGAATAACCTTTGTTATTCCTGTTGATCTTTTCTCGCCTATCCCTTCCTGTCTCGAGACTTACCCCATTGGTCTCGTCGTATCCAATAAGACATATATGTAACATCACTAACACGTTCCTAGACCGTGAGGCTCAGCGAGCAATCCGCGAGCGCACCAAGAATCAGATCGAGGATCTTCAACGTCAAATCCAGGAACTCACCAATCAGCAGCCCTACCAAGAACTACAAAGCGTGCTTCGTGCCAAAGAGGCCGTTGAGCAGGAGAATGCCGACATCAAACGTCGTCTAGCTGGCATAGTGTCCATGCTTCAGCCTATTATCGGACAAGGTAAGTTTCGTTTCCTATGTACATATTCGAGACTAACATGGCGCTACAGCTGGTATTGATCAAGCATATATATCGCCTGCGCAAACATATGCACCACCAGTGCAGCACCCTGTTACTTTGGCTGTACACAACAATCATCATAACAACGCAAATGCTGCTTCAACACCCGGCAGTGCTGCCTCTCCACCCTGTCATGACCCTCCCAGCCAAGGTCATTGGCATCATCACCAGCAGCAACAACCGCCCCAACATCACCACTCCCCTCACCTATCTACTGGGCCTCCAACCACTGCTGAGGCTCAAGCTGCCAGTCAATTGGCACAGCAGCGTCGAAATCTTCAACATGGACTCGATATGGGCCCTGAGCGTCTTGGACTAGAGTTTCTTCTTGAGCCTTCTCAGCGGGTGAATCGTATACAGAATGGTGTCAACGGTGCTCAAGACACACCTCAATTCCACCATATGCCTATGAAGCATGACTGGACAGGCGTGAATCAGGAGCGTGCGTTGCACAGTCGTTCGGCAAGTTGGGGCTCTCAGGGAAAGCCAGGCCAGTCTGCGCAGGAGCAGCAGCATCAAGGCCAACACCAACCCCCACGACATACATTGTCAGCCACTCACACCCCTGAGAGCTCTCACAGTCCTGGTTATAGTCCTGCCATGAGCGCAGCTGGTGGACCTGTTCCTCGCAGTGAACCCAACACTGTCGATCCTTTGCCTCCTATCAAGAACTGCCCACCAACATGTCCTCTTGACTCATTACTGCTCGATTTCCTTAGTGAGCGTCGTCAACGGGCCGCAGATGGACTTCCTGCTCAGGATGTTGTCGGTCCCCGGTATCCTTCTGTCTCGTCACTTCTCAATCCCGCCAACAGCGCATACAGTCATCCTCTCTCCAAAGTTTTCACCGACATCCTCGCCACCTTTCCCGATATCTCGACTCTCCCTGAGCGCGTAGCTGTGCTCTATATAATGTTCCTTGTCATGCGCTGGCAAATCGAGCCCACCCAGGAAAACTATGACCGGCTCCCGAAATGGATGACACCATGCCCTTCTCAACTCAGCATCCCACACGCTGCCTGGCTCGATCACATTCCTTTCCCCAAAATGCGTGATTATCTCGTCCGCGACCACAACCCTCTTCTTTGGCCCTTCGATAACTTCTTCGTACCCTTCACAACAACTCTTTCACTATCTTGGCCGTACGAGGAGACCGATACGTTACTTCAGGACCCGGACAGTGATGAGCTTATGATCAATCCTGTGTTTGAGCGCCATCTACGGAACTTGGATAACTGGAAGTTGGGAGATGCTTTTGCCAAGGCGTTCCCCAAGCTGGTTGGTACATTCAACCTTAGCCAATCTACCTCTCCGCGGCCAACTTCGTCTAGCAGCCGATGACACAATGTTTAGAAAACCACCGCATCATAAAAAAACTTCTATGTACACTAAAATCATTCTCAGGGTTGGGCGTTTTTGTGTTTTGCAAGCTCGGCCTACGGAAGTTATGGCATGGTCTTTTCTTGTCTAAGGAAAACGGGGGATGCTGCATTCTAATCTTGTTACTGGGTCTGGGCGGGTTTTGCCCTAGTAGAAAATACGGATTTGTAACAGTCACTGGGAGTTGTTTGTTTTGATGATCGCCGAAGTACGTATGCATGTTTGTATGCACGCGCTTGTTGGGAATGATCAACTGGGTTGTTTAGATGCGACAGGTAGCAAGACTCTGTGTGAACCAAGGACTTTGAATGCATTACTGCCAATTTGTTTTCAATACCAGGTGCAAATCAACCAGCATAGTTTATCCAGAGTAATGCTCTTCTGCTTGCTGAGAATCATTGGCTCAACCCTATGAAAGATGTAACAGGACCTCAGGAGATATTCTCCTGAGAGGGTCAAAGCTTAGGATATTTTAGTTCCCAAACTTAGGATATCTGAAATATATCATCGCATCTCCTATACAACTAGAACCTTGGAATCCTCCCCACCCCGATCACATTAGTTGGCGGCATAACCTAAGTACCTGCCAAAGTATTTGAGCAGATGTTTCTTTAGAATAACATCTGGTTTAGCATATGGCGGCCGTTTTGGCTATGTTGGCCCTTGCTACGTCGTGCTGATGAATGCTTGTGAAGATGGGTGAAGTACCATCTCTCGGTTTGAGGCTAGAGTTAAAGGAACCCTTCCAGATATCTAAGGTTGTACTATTGTATATGTCTAATACTCCCCTCTAAGCCTAGCCTACCACAACTGGCAGCTGGTTTGGATCTCTTTAGGTATATACTATCTTAGTATTTTACTAATATTCCAATATCCTGTATAAATTAAACCTAAAGGCAATAGGAAGTTATGACAGAAGTAAATATCATATATGTAACGCTCTGGGCTCATAACTACTAGTTAAACTAAAAGTCAGAGGTACCCACTTGAATACCTAAGGTCATACTATAGTATATGTGCAATAGTTGGTAATGAAGTGATTACCATCTTCTTTGTTCGCAACAGATTCAAAATTAAATAAGATGCTTTACCAAGATGAATGATGATGGGATATTTGGTCGTGAGTATTGTTGGAATAAATAACTGAGTTAGTATTATCAGAACATTATAAACAGGTTTCAAAATCTCCAAGTCATCTCAATTGTGAACTAACTTACTGAAGGCATATTCTTGGGTCTGGAAGATTGTGGCGAACCTTCTTTCAGGCTGGATATACAAGCCCATTTCCACCTCTGGCAAAACAGTACTTTGTGCATCCTACACCCAACTACAGCCAACCTCTGATGACGATACTAAGTTGTCAGTATTAGTATAACATGAGTGGGCAGGGTAAGTCCATGTTGTTTGGCCCGGCTTCATGGGAGTGAGCAAGCAGAATATTTGGAAGCGATGCAAGAGTGTAGCCAAGGCCTATGAGAGCTGAACACAGATGAACTAGAATATAGCCAGCCAAAGTATCATGTCAAGATCTGACTCGAATCTGACTCAGTTTGAACAAAAAACGGGCTGATGTGTTATTTACCAAGCAATCAAATTGAGCATTGCTTGCTTGCCTAGCTTGACCAAACATGCTAGATTCGTTAAAGCAATTAACATGGACGAGATTTCAAAGCCTTGACAAATCAACAGAGGTACATAGTTTGAGGTCAATCATAGCAACCTTGTTTTCCGGCCATGTTTACTGATTGCGTCGTTGCCTTGAGTGTTCTGTTACTATCTACAAATATTCACTGCTTTGCTTCTGATTCTTCTTTGTGTCGCATGATAGAGAAAGCAAATGAATAGGGGCGTAGCATACCGAAGGAGTTCCAGTTATAGTTAGATCGACTTCTTGTTTCTAATCGTTCTTTTAGGTTTCTAAAATCCCTAATTCAAATTAAAATATCACATGTATTCAAAGTCTTCAAAGTCTCATATAATCCAGCGGTCGTGCTAACTCTAAGGCTTGACTTAGCTGGCTACCCCCGTAAGACTCGACTTATTATCAGTGCCCAGCAGTAGAAGTAATTCACAGACTTGACTTGCAATCCATCAAGTGGACTGCCCGCTCTGTTATAGGCTTGAATTTCAGGCTTGGCTTGTAGGCACTGCCAAACTTGACTTGCTGCCACTGCCCAACAGCAGTAGTGACTCAACTTCACTCCATAAAGCCGATTACCTGCTCTTGTTTTTCTTCTCACAGTCGCCCCTCTATTTCCCATTCTCATTTTCCTTTCCTCTGACCAACCTTCGATTTCGGCCAACCTTACACCGAACCGCCATACCATATTAAGGTCTACAATCATCCGATCATGGCCGACAACCAGAATGGCCATAACGAGCATAACCATCAAGAGCACCACCGTGGTGAACTGTCTGGAGAGAAATATGGAGCCGATCCTCTCGAAGAGGAACTCTTTCTACTTGATACGGACAACTATTCAGACTACTCTAGCGAAGATAACGAAGATTATGGAGACGACAACATCGATGGTGCAAACATTTTTCAAAATGCTGACCCTACGAGGGCTGAAGATTACTTCAACCCGGAGCCATACATTAATTCCATGCAAGGCGTCGATCTAAACGATGAGGCAAGCCTCAAGAGCCATATCAGAAGTTTCGTTGATGAATATGAGCTCGACAGAATGGAATTCGGCCCTGATGATGAGCGCTGTTTGGAGATGTTCATTCCTAAGAATTTGGAAGCAGGTAACTTACACACTTCGACTTGCACTTATTTTATTATGTTAGCTGATCAGTTGATACAGATAAAGTGGCGCGTGAGAATCTAGGAGTAAAGAACGCAGTCCAGAAGTGCCGGGATCGCTACGCGGCTGTTCTTGACAATCTCATCAAGCTCATGGTCACCGTCGGCTCGCGCGAACATATTCCCCATGCTATACAAGGATGGTATTTGATGCTTCTCGCAAATGCAACCAAATAAAGCCGGCAACGCATCATACGCATGTTAACTCACCCGTCTGTATGCAAGCTGGGTTTCCAGTTTTTGTTGGGCCAGGATACCTGGACTCCAACCATGTTCGACTCATTGGAGAAGACCAGCCTTGATGATCCTGCTCAGAATGGAGACTCTGTCTCCTCCTACATCGGGATCGGTCACTATTCAGACACGAGGCATTTCGCGTATTGTGGGAGTGCTACCAACACGTGTGAAACCTCACAATACATTGGGGAGGAGGAGCGGATGCGTACGCATCAACGCATTCTAGGCCAAGGCCATGCGTCAATCAGAGAACAACGTCTCAAGGCACGCGATGAAGGTGAAGAAATTCTTCTCGGCCACGAAATGTTGTCATGGTCAGCTGAGAGAGGAGGCAGTTTCTTCATTACGTCCCAAAGTTTTCCAGCCAACCTGGAAAGCATATCTCACAAAGAATTTGCCTCGCTCGCTCTCTTGGCTTCTAACTTGAACGCGGTCATACTCGGCTGCGTAGCAACCTGGTATTCTCCATCAAACATGGATAACAAGGCCTTCATTGCCATATCTCGGGTCCTCATGGACGGCCTCAGGCCCGAGGACCTACCAACACCGGTATTCATCGGCACAAACTTGGCCTTGCCATTGACTCAGGTCCCAAAGGCCGTAATGTGGCAGCTTTTCGACGGAAATGACCAACTGCACCAAACGGAGGGCTTGCTAGACGATTTGCGGCAATTCTTTCGCCGTACTCGCTCATTATCGTTAAACTGGGCAAACTGCGAAGCCATCCTCATGAGACACTCACAGATGGTAACCAGGACCCGTATCAACTCGCTGCGGGAGATGTATCGCGGAGTACTTCTTGAGAATGGCTTAGACTACCAGAACAAATTCCAAGCCCGACAATTGAAGCTGTCAATCCTCTTCACCGCCCTCATCCGAGTAGCAGAACAACAGATGCTAGTATATCACTACAACGACGAAAATCGATACCTGATAGAGACGGATGAAGTTGACTGGGTCAGTGTATCCCAAGTGGCTGCGGATCTTTCTCCTTCGGGACTCAAAGATTTCTACACCTCTGGAACATGCCACAAGCTCTATACGTCTCTTGCAACCAGGGATTTCCGACGCGGTGCTCAACTAGCTCCGAACTGGGATAGATTGAGAGGTAAGCAAGGGTTTATGAATAATCTATCGAACACTGCCATCGAGGAATGAGTGCTAACTCAGCCTTCACAGAGGGTGTTCCCCTACGTTTCATTAGAGGCCCAGCGCAGGCTGAATTTCCTCCAGCCATAAAGGCTAGAATTCAAAGCATCTGCCAATATGTCGTCTACCAGGAAATGCTCAGCCAGCGCCAGGTGCTAAGCCCGGATCCCTCCACTGGGATTATCGATCTTCGAGACCGCTTGCCAGGACCAGTGACTCATCTCGTTGAAATTGTAATCAATCAGCTCCGGATTGACATCGGACTCTGTAAGGAGGTCGGTTTTGAGGAATGGGCATGGCAGCATCCGATCCTACGTAGGGTAGTGTTGGGTCAACTGCAAAAGGCTCGTGATCTGGTATTTGGTGGCATTAGCGAAGGCGAGGCCTGCCGATGGATGAGAATTGGAGTCGTGGAACCAGGATGGGCAGATCCGTCAAAAATCAACAATTTGGAAGAGCTCTCCATTCCTCAAGGGCTCTCGGTTCCTGTACGCAACCACGCAATTCTTGCAGACGTGAATCTCTTGCAACGGGTGTACGTCAACCGGAAATCGGTCGCAGAGTCTGAGAGTCGACTGCATGCCAGTATTACGGCTAGTGCCAAAGCTCGGCTCGAGGAACTCCAATCAGCAGGACTTGAGCCATTTGGTCTAATGGACGCAGATGGAGAGCCACCCAGGAACACCTTGCTCACAACATCGTCCTTCTTACCCCGGCCACCTCCAAGTATGATACCAAGGCCACCCCATAGAGACACAGAATCAGGTACATGTGAACGTTGCTGGATGTACACCAATAATCTTTCGGAGCATCAGCCCTTTTGCATTGGGCGATGCCAATTGTGCGTCGATCTGAAGATTCCCTGTGTTCGCCCAGTGGGGAAGAAGGTTTGCGTCCTTTGCAACGACTCGAACAAGAAGTGCCTAAGATATTCGCACAAGAGCGAGGCTTTGCCCAAAGGCCCAGAGCAGTGCTACAAGTGTCAGGACCTGAAGGCCAACCTATATGATCACATGAAAACTTGTCGCGGCAGATGCCAGACCTGTGTCGCCGAGCGGGTTCCTTGCAAGCGAATAAGTTCGGGGAACAGGAAATGCGAGACCTGCAACAGGAAGCACCGCGACTGTGTCAATTTCTCACACGACAAGGAAGAGGATGAAGGTATCTGTCCAAAATGCTGGGTCAAGGTGCCCAACGTAAAGCATCACAAGCACGGTTGTCGTGGGCAATGCAGCGTATGCCATCTTGCAAAGATACCACGCATTCGGCCTTCAGGATCCAAAACTTGCAAGGAGTGCGCTCGCCTAAAAAAAGGGCCATGTAAGGGCTTCTCTCATGAACCAAAACCAGAAAAGGTCGACGCGGGGGACTATAAGCACTGCTGGTGCCATATCCCGAAGAACTTCGACAAGCATATAAAACGCTGCGAGGGTAGATGTACGGAGTGTGTAGCAGACAAGATTGCTTGTCATCGCACCCGGGGAAACAAAAAGTGTATGAACTGCAAAGGAAAGGATACCAAGAGAAAGAAGGGCAAGAGAAAGAAGGGGAAAGGAAAGGATGGTAAGACCACTTGCAGAGTGGCAGTTATACGACCAGATTTGGTCCGACTCGCTTGTCAGGCTTGTGGGAAGCAGTTCCGCAAGGACATGATCAAACGCCACCAGGAAAAATGTGATGGCAAGTGTACCAACTGTACGAAGGCTGAAACTGTGTGCCTTCATCCTCCTGGGAGATCTCGCGACCCTTGCGAACTGTGTGCCAAAATAGGACACAACCTTGATCATCCATGCGATGGCACCTGGAGACATTTGAAGGAAGGAGATGACGATGGAGATGGTAGTGACGAAGATGTTGAGGACAATGAATAGATAGGGTAAATCCAGGAACACAACCGGTCTGGGGACACACTGAGAAAAGTCGTGGTATTAGTTGTCTATTTCCAGTAACTGGCTTGCCTTTTACTGCGTTCAGGATGTCATAGAGTTCGATTTGTCTGACAATAGAAGTGAATTTTCAGCCTTGTTATTTCATAGAGCCGGAAATCCCTAGGTGTATCTATCGAGGAGATTTGAAGCACAGAGATGCTTAGTTGGTATATGATTCCAATGCGCCACTATCTCGGATTATACCATGAGGCAGAGAATTGCAACCTATCCATGTGAGTCAGATTGCAGGACCCAGGCTGTCTGTCGTCAGCAGCCTGTTCTCTAAAGACAGGGCAGTACTTTCACAATTTCATCCACTATTATCGCTGGAATATAACTTTCTCAAGATCCTATCTCTGGTGTGGAACAGATCTCGTAGTCATCGATCACGCCACGCTATCACTGGCCTTCTTTGAATTGACTTTATGCGAAAAAGAGGTGGTTAAAAGGTAATTATTTCGAAATCTTGGCAATCTGTTCTTTGAAGCCCTTTGCTCTTATCTACACTACCACAGTAGCTGTAGTTTCATATTCATGTACGGTTAGATCATTAAAGAAGTCATTCTTCTTGGGCGATGTTATATAAGCCTCATGTGGTCTATTAGAATCTCATGCAGGAGACGAGGTGAGCTCCCAGGGTTAAAAGCTCTCAAATCCATATCGGATGTCACTGTCAACACCTGCCAGTGACAGAGACTCCCAGATTTGAAAGCCCCCAAGTCCATATCGGATGTCACTTCCAGCACCTGTCAGTGACAGTGACAGCCATAGAGTAATAATCAGTTATACTGACACTGCTGAGCAGCGAGATACCCGCTTGCCTCAGCCATCGCATCCATATTTACCTGTTGCTTTATCTGTTGCTACAGCAGCCTTTTAAACTCATCTCCCTTGTTATCTTCCATCTTTCATCCTGCATCACGAAACCAGCATCACACGACAGGCACCGGACATGGCTATCCCTGAAGAGGATGGCGATGTTACCATGCTCGATGCATTTTCCCGTGAACACGAGGATATCCCCGTCATCGACGACGACGGTGATGCCATCATGATCCACCGCGACGTTGGTCCTGTGGATCGCGCATTTGAGGATGCGATGGCCTGGTACCATTTCTACCATCATCACACGAATCTGAGCTTAGCACCCGAACATGTTCTTTCGTTACAGCATGGAAGAAACATGACCCAAAAAGCATTCAACAAGGTCTTAGTTCAATACACCCGAGACAAAAACCACCAAGTAATACCAGACTCACTGCTTAGGCGATTTCAACAGGGCGACAACGTACGAGAAAGCATAGCGCAATACTTTTGCCTTCAATCCGCTGAGGCCACCAACGTACCAGATCAAAGACTCGTGTTATTTACCTGGCCCTATGATTATGATGCGCGTTTGCTTGCAATATGCTCCCTATACCCAGAATATTGTACTGTCGTTGTCAATGGGGGTGGGGGTGGTAACTCCTTTGAACTGATGGAACGCTTCGTCGGACAACTTATTGAGGCTGTGAACCCCATAGTTTCACATCACAGACCAGGGTTCTTTGTTGAACTTCTAAGAAGCACACCAGATTATGGTTGTCCTTTGGATCTTGGTCTTCTCTTGGCCCAGAAGGTGTTTGATCACGTCGAGGGCACACTATCACCACTGTCTGACATACGAATGAGGTGCTTATGGTTATGTCTGGGGCCGAATAGCCAGGCCAGCTATATTGAGTTCCAGGAAAATTCGGTCAGTTTCTCAGTAGACCCTGAAGTGGTAGACTGTGACGATGACTGTGACGATGACTGTTATTGCGGCTGTCACTTCGACTGTCGCCACGACGACGACGACGACGACGACGACGAAAAATGGGAAGGAAACGATGAGGAGGAGGAGTACGACGACGAGATGGTCCAAAAGCCATACCATGTGCTCTTCCCACTATCTGGCCGAGAGGCTGTTGTCAGACAGCCCTTCGTTCAAGTGGAAGAGGTTGATGAATCAGGTTCTGATTCAAACACCGCTGGGTCTGGAGTAAATATGTCCGAAGCAGCAGTTGGTGGGCTGGGCAACAATTTCTACGACCCTGAAGTAGATACTGGCGCCGAAGACTACGAGGATGACCCCGAGACCGAGCCGGCCATTTTCGATCACGAGTTCAATTTGCAGGAAATATTCGATAGAATGGAACAGGTCGACCTCGATGACATCAACCAGATTACGGAACTGATTAATGCGTGTTTGACGGAGGACGAGGTCAACCTTCTGAGGGTCACAGAAGAAACTGCAAAGGATATCATCGATGATCTTCCCGATAACACATCAAATGGTAAGCTTTCCGATATCCAATTAGGTTTAAGCGATATATACTAACTATGCCTCTCAGTTACCTATTCCAACAGTGTTCCTGAGATCAGAGAGTCTATCTCTATGCATCAAGAGCGTTACCGTACCCTGATCGATAACCAAGTGCGCCTCGCTCTTGCCATAGGCAAACGGTCCAAGTGCCCCCAGGCTATGCGAGGTTGGCTACTATTCCTCGTGGCGAATTCTCTGGGGGAATGCCGGGAGCGGATCGTCGGCCTCCTGACCCATCCATCAGTCCACCCCTTTCACTATCAATATGTGTTAGGAAGGTCAGATTGGTCTACCGACATGTTCAGAGACGTTCCGAAAATCGATTTGGACGATCTGGATAAACCTGGAGATGTGTTTTCGGCGTACATGGCACTTGGAATCCGGTCTCTCCAATAGCGTTGGATGTACTGCGGGAGTGCCACGGGCAACAGTGCTACAGCGAGATGCGTAGGCGAAGAGCAACGCATGCGACAGCACAAAAAGATCTTATCCCTTGGTGCAAAGGAAATCCGCCGCAGGAGGCAAAATCGCGGAGAAAGGGGCTGTTCTGATATCCTTTATGCTCACGAGAAAATAGCCCCAATGGGGAATGGGGACTCATTGTTCTTCCTGGCTATGCAGCGATTTCGAGTTTCACTGGACGCTGAGACCAACAAGAAGGCGGCAGCGCTTGCGCTGCTCGCTGAAAACACAAACATCATCTTGCTCAGCACGACTACGGAGGGTTATATCCCTCGAGAAGCGACAAACTTCTCGAACGCGGCACTGAGCCGAGTGCTCATGCAGGGCCTGAGGCCTCGGGACTTTCCGAAACCAGCGTGGCGTGGAACGAATGTCATGCTACCGATGCTGCAGATACCACAGGCATTCTGGAAACTTCTTGACCGAAAGCAAGAACTTGTGGTGACCTCTGGGCTGGTCAATGAGTTGCGCCAGTATTTCCTCGATAGTCGTATGTCGACTTTGACGCCAGCAATATGTAGGCCCATCTTGTTACGACACGGGGCAATCGACAATAGATCGAACGTCGAAGCTATTCGAGAAGTGTACGGGGAGATCCTCAAAGAACATGGGCTCACGTATTTTAGCCAGCACCAGGAGTACCTTCTAAGGCATTCTGTGCTATGGGCATCAATCATCAAAGTTGGTGAGGAAGCTGGTCTTGTCTACTTCACTAATGACAAAAGTTATGATATCAATATTACTGCTCTATGCTGGATTGATGTCTCCTTGATGGCGCAACGCATTGCTCCTCCTTCTCTGCACCACGTATTCACGGCGGAATATTGTAAAGAGTTATACGACCATAAAAACAGCAAGTACTTTAAGTCCAAGATTGGATACGCCCACAATTGGAATAGACTGAGAAGTGAGTTGCATTAGTGCCAAATTCACCATGTTTGTGGAGTTTACTAACAAGCCTCTTATAGACCATCTGCCCCAGAAGTTTGCGTACTCGAGGACAACACTCAGGCACCCACCTATTATCAAGAAGCGTATTGGTGATATTTGCCGATTCGTCCTCTTTCGATATCTTCGTCGCCGGCGCTCCTTGCCAGAATCACTCCCTGAGCTGGTACAGATCCCGAAGGAAACTCCACCCACGCTCACCAGCTTGATTAAGGACGTGTTAGATCAACTCAAAGCCGACATCGCGCGTTCCGACCAGGTGGAACCAAAGGATGGAGTTTGGCAAGACGAAGCATTGGTAGCCAATGTGGCGAGCCAACTTCGCAACTCCTTCCGTCAGCTTTGCACTGGCATTTCCAAGTCGGACGCTCAGTCGTGGATCGAGCTCGAGGAGCTTCCAGATGGTTGGGCCAATCCAGCCGACCTTGATGTGCCCGGGTTCGATTATCTTGACATGCTCAATACTGAAACTCGCCCAGAACTTTCTCAAGCAACTGAGTCTTCGCCAGATGGTGCTTTATTGGCTCTCCTAGTGGACCAGTATGTCAGCCCACGCCCGGTATTGCAAGCTGAAATGCGACTGGATCTTGTGCGTTCAGCCTGGGGGTCATATAGCGCCCGAGATAAAGACATCGAAGATGGGCTCAACATAGGCCAAGAAGAACCTTTTGAGCTCTTGGGTCATGACGGCGAGCCCGAAAGAAAAGCTGTCTTCACCACCACAATACGTTCAAGCCAAAAAAAGACTACCGCAAAAAAGAAGAAGTTCCCACCTTCTAATCCAAGCGGCTCAGGCACCTGTCAGCGATGCGGTATCTTCAGTCTCGAAAAGGTAGAACATGAACGTGTTTGCCACGGAAAGTGTCAAAATTGCTACCTTGCTGATAAGCCATGCATCAGAACGCCGGATCAACCGAAGTGTGTTCATTGCATTGAAGCAGGTGAAGATCAGTGCAAGGACGAGGCCATACCTGTCACAACAGCCACTTGTAACAGATGCAAACAACAATTGAGCTATGCGGGTAGGTTCAAGCACCGAGAAACCTGCGTTGGGCGGTGTCTCGGCTGTGTCAAGAAAAATTTGGAGTGTGTGAAACCTCCAAACTCAAAGAATTGCAAG
This sequence comes from Fusarium concolor, assembly GCA_013184415.1. NCBI lineage: Eukaryota > Fungi > Ascomycota > Sordariomycetes > Hypocreales > Nectriaceae > Fusarium > Fusarium concolor. Next base: position 41,215 of record JABCJY010000140.1, read on the forward strand.
AACTGCAGCGAGTCAGAAATCTGCGCTGGCTTTTCCTACGCCAAGGTAATCGAACCGAAGGAGCTGATGCCATGTGAGCGGTGCGGCGTTACGCCCACCGGGGACCCAGCGAGGCATGAGAAATCATGCCGTGGAAGATGCGAGCAGTGCAACAAAGAGCCCAAGAAACCCTGCTTAGGTTTTTCAGGTCGAGGTCGACGTGACGGTTGTCAAACCTGCCATAACCGTGAAATGAAATGTCCTGAGAACTATTCGCACGAAGCAGAAGCACTCAAGAAAAAGAAGAAGACCTGCCCGCGGTGCCAAGACCCTAGTGTTGCCAATTTGGGGAAGCATGAGCCATTATGTTATGGTGTCTGTTCTGAATGTTTTGAACTCAATCAACCTTGCATCCGCAGGTCCTACAACGGGCCTTGCAAGCACTGCCTCCTGAAGAAGAAGAAATGCACAGGCGGCACGCATAAGCATCTTCTTGAACAGGAACAATGCCTTCGCTGCAGAAACCGGTTTGTCAAGGGGGTCGTGTTTGACAGGCATGTCTCCGAGTGCCCAGGAAGTTGTACCCGGTGCAGAGAATTGAAAGTCCCTTGCCAGCCCACCCGGAAGAATAGCAAGAAACCATGCTTGGAGTGTGCTGGAGTGAAGGGTCAGAAGTGTGACGGCAGTTGGCTTAAGAATCAGGACTAAGATCATGAATATTACCCTAATAAAGGTGGTCTAATCATAGAAAGACTATCATAGCATTAGGATATTTTAATCTAAAGTTCTAATAGTGAAGGAAGGGCTGGTCATACACATATTCCCATAAATACATACCTAGCAATGATGGGAGAGATGATGTAAAGACATATACAGACTATCAAACCTCATCCTCCCACTCCAACGCTCCAAACGAGAACTTCTTTAACAGAGGCCCTTCACCAATGAATAAACTCGCCATTCTCTCTGTAGGCATCCTCTGGAACATCAGCGCCTTGATCGGCGTATCGGTACGGATGGAATCAACAGCCGGGCATCGCAGTTGGCGTCCTGATCTTAGTGAAAATAGCTTCACAGTCCCGTTGTCCTGTGCTGCAGCTACCACATTCAACTCCGGGCTGGCATCCCAGCCGATGTGAAAGTGTGCGTCATTGCGATGCTCCTGGAAATGCAAAAGTGATTTCGTTCCTCGTGGATTGCGTGAAAGAAAGCGTACGTCGTAAAGAGCCATTGAGCTCTGCAATCCTGACACAAGCACTTGATGCGAGTTAACACTTTTGACGTGTGATATAGAACTCGTGTGTTTAGCAAAGGACCATTGTGGCTCAGGGGCACGAAGATCGGTTATCCAAAGCCTAGGTTGCCTTCCACCTGCAAGCAAAACGTTATGGTTGCCTATTTGGAAGTCTTGTGCAAATATCTCTTGTGGGAGTTGCATGCCCTTCGGTGCTACTCCTGGTGCAATAGCCGACAGGCTCTCGTTGGAGCTTACTTGGAGCAACCCGCTATTGGAGCCAACAACGCAAATAAGATCTGAAGAGGCCGGGGCAGGTGTACTGCTGTGAACCACCCATTCGTCGCGTTGTCCGTGTCGCACAGCTATTCTTTGATAATGATTTGCTATCCTCAAGTTAGCCGAGTTTATGGTGCCTTCGGGTAGAAGTACGACATACTTTCACCGAGTAGCCACCATGGGCGATTTCTATCTTCGGGATCTGAAAGCTGTGGAGAGAAGAAGTAAAGGCCACAGCTATGGTCAGGTTCCCTTGAGGTCAAAAGTATTTTATGTGAAGGCCGATGATATTTGATCGACGACATCTGGGGACATCGGACCATCTCCGTTCGAAATGAAAGGGCTCTACCAGACGAGCTGTGTGCTTCCCGAGAGAAGTGTATTCTACAAAACGTTAGGATATTGCAAAGAGAGTTTTAGTATCGCAGACCAACTTGTCATTCTTATCCGTAGGAATATAGCTTCCCACCAAAGTCTCCTCGTCCAATGCTGCGTAGAAGTCAGTCATCTTATCCGAGCTATGTACTATATCAGCTCAAGGACTCACACGCATAAGCAACACCTAAACCCGTCTTGTCGTCTTCTCCAGAAACGTGAAAACATGGCATGTTTGCATACCGCTTCCTTGCAAAGCTGGGTGCAAAAGGAACATCGCCTTTAGCTACCAAACCACCTGTCCATGCCGCAGCACCAAGATCATGATCCTCTATTCTGCCACGTCCGCGCTCCGCAACATAGGGAAGACCGATTTCTCGAGCAAGGAGCGCAGAAGTAACAACATCTCTGACAACAAAGTGACGCTTAATATGGTTCCGTATCAGGTGCGCTCGGCGCTGGACAAGCTTCTGAGCTTTATCCTCGACCTTGCGCCTTTTCACAGCGTCTGATGACCAAGCAGCTGACGAGGGCGCTGTATGCGTCTTTTCAATTTTGAAGTACTTCTTCTTCTCATGATCTGTATAAAAGTGTTAACTGGGTATCACTTCATTGGGGTTCAAATTTTCACAACTCACCATAGTAATAGCCAGGGATTTCACGATTCATAATTTAGCGTGGTGTGGCTCCGGAGTCTTCCACAAGAGGGTAGTTTGATTCATTAACTGGACAGGAATGAAGAGAAGGAACCAAGTAGTCAAACTTTGTAAGCAACTGATGTCACTTAGATGATGGCTAAGGCAAGGCTGAAGGGCCAGAAGCACTGTGGGTCTTGCATGAGCTTAATAGCAACTTCATATCACGTGTTATGGGATATAAGTCAGAAAGTCGACAGGCGGAAGAGATACAAACACAAACGCGTACGAGGTCACAAGGGATTCAAAGCCCTGTTGATCACAAATGATTGAGAGCAAATGATTTATTTTACTTGTATTATTAGGTGTCTAGTAGACGTTCTCTAGGGGTATGAAAGTTTCCTCAACCGCTCCAGGAGTCTCAATACTCGGGTGCGAGTAATACAGTTCAAATTTGGACAAAGCGAAAGTGAAAAGTCCGGTCGATGGTGGTCCGGGTATATACCATCTATTTTACTGAGACTTCTCGTGCTGAGTCGAGACGCGCTGAAGGGAGACAACTAGAAGACGAGTTAGTAAACTGAAGCCTACTGAATAGGCATGGATAAAACTTACCGAAATCCTCGAGAGATCGCTGCTTCTGGTTCTGCTTGGGGGACTTGCCGTGCATCAAGTTATCAAAACCGGTGCTGCCCTGCATGAAGTAGTAGAGACCACCCATGACACAGAAGACACCGAAGGAGAAGATCCAGATACGGACAACAGCGACAATGCTGGTCTGGCCACCAACGAACCAACCGAAGATACAGAAGAGGGTGGCAAGGATATCGACGACCAGAATAGCACCAGAAAGCTGCCAAGAGGGGATGGAGGACCAGAAGGGACCGTTGGCACGGGTGATGAAGATGAGCCAGTTCTCAGTGAGAGAGATCTCGAGGAAGAGAACCTCATCGATCTTACCGAAGTTCTGGACAATACCACCGTCCTCGGAGTTGGCGTACATGGTGGTGAGGGCAATCCAGGTACCAACAGCGAGGACAATGCCGAGGAGGACGGACATACCCCAGAGCTTGGGAAGGTTCCACTTGACGGGGGTCTGGGAGAAGGGGGCGTTGTCGTAGGCAATGGCAAGGGTGGCGATATCGGCGAAAATGGCGATGAAGACGACAAGCTCAATGTTGAGGGACTTGTTGAGGATGGCGATCCAAAGACCAAGGAAGATCTCCATGTGCAGGGAAAGAGCGATACGGTAGACAACGTAGGCGTACATTCTAAGTCAAGCAGTCAGTAAACATTCAAATCAAGATCTTCTGGTAAACGTACCGGTGGAAAATTTGACGAGAAGTCTTCAAAGCATCAATGATGGCACCAAGACCGGGGGCGAGGAAGACGATATCGGAAGCAGAGCGAGCGGCATCAGAGGCACCCTCAACAGCAATACCAGTATCGGCCTTCTTCAGAGAGGGAGCATCGTTGACACCATCACCAGTCATGGCAACAAGGTAACCACGCTGCTGGAGAATCTCGACAACATTGTACTTGTGCTGGGGGAAAACCTCAGCGAAACCGTCGGCAGCCTCAACGAAATCGTAGACCTCAGAACCAGGCATATCACCACCGCCACCAAGACCGAGGCGCTCGGCGTTGTAGACGTTGGTACCGAGACCAAGCTGACGGGAAGTCTCACGGGCAATACCAACGGCGTCACCAGTAAGCATCTTGATGGAGAGACCGAGACGCTTGGCCTCGTTGATAGTGCGGGCAGTGTCGTGGCGGGGAGGATCGGAGCAAGGCATGATACCGAGAATTTCCCAGGCACCCTCACCACGCTTGCGAGCAACACCAAGGGATCGGAAGCCACGAGTAGCGAACTCAGCTACACAGTTCTTGTAAGCAGCATCAACTTCCTGGGGAATAGGGTGGTCCTCCTCAACAGTCTTGAGGACGAAAAGAGGGGCACCCTTGACACAGATGATACGCTCGCCCTGAGGGGACTCGACAACAGCCTGGACCTTCTTGGAGACGGGATCGAAGGGGTGGAAGTCGATAACCTTGTACTTAGACAGAACACTCTTGGCCCGGGGGTAGAACTTGAGGGCCTTGAGGAAAGCCTTGTCGATGGCATCGATACCCTTCTTCTTGCGAGAAGCAGCCAGGCAAGCAGTAAGCATCAGATCATCGGGCTCAACACCAGCAACGCAGAAAGGCTCAGCAAGAGAGAGCTTGTTCTTGGTCAGGGTACCGGTCTTGTCAGAGCAGAGAATCTCAACACCAGCGAGGGACTCAATGGCAGAGAGCTTCTGAACAATGGCCTGCTTCTTGGCGAGGTATGCAGCACCGACAGCCATGGTGGTGGTAACGACAGCGGGGAGGCCGACGGGGACACCAACGATGGTGATGGCCAGAGTGAAGCGGAGGATATCAACGATGCCGTTGGATCGGTAGAAAGATGAAACCCAGACGACGAGGAGGGTAGCAACGACGAGGACTAGAAGAATTGTACCGATCCCGTTGAGGACCTCAGTGAAGTGACCAGTGCCACCAGCGGACTGGGAGACAAGGGCAGCAGCACGACCGACGAAAGTGTTGTCACCAGTAGCAGTAACGATAACGAAAGCCTCACCACGCTTGACAGCGGAGGAAGCGTAGCAGTTGTCGCCGTGGTGCTTGTCGACAGCCAGAGACTCACCAGTGATGGCGGACTGATCAACCTGGACGAAGCAACCCTCGGTAACGAAACGACCATCAGCGGGAATTATGGTGCCTTCTTCAACTTGGAGGATATCACCGGGAACGACCTCAGGTGCCTCGATCTCCTTGAGAGTACCGTCACGGAGAACAACGGCCTTGAGAGCAAGCGTCTTTTTGAGTTCTTCCACGATACTTCCGGCCTAATTATCGTTAGTTTTCGCCTTAGAGACAAGGATGAGGGCCTAGGGGATAGTCTAGAGGTGTCTAGGAGGTTTAACGAACCTGGAACTCCTGGATGAATCCGACACAGGCGTTGAGGAGGAGAAGGGCACAGATTACGCCGAAATCAATCCAATCTTCGAGACCAGCAGCCAGGACAGCAGCGGCTTCCTATAGGAAATCATTAGCTTCAATTTGATACCAAAACGAGCAAATTTGTTTCAGAAATGGGTGAGTGATGGTAATTTTTCTCATATCATGACAAGTCAAATACAAGTGGGGCTAATGTTTTGAGAATTGCCTGTTTGGGCAGGTGGGTCGTGTTGTCTCCACATGGAAAAATGGAACGACGCAACACCTCACGAACTATCTCAACCCAGCCGGGTTGAGCAAAGCGATCATATAAAATCCGCCGAAAATCGTACGCGTACGAAAATAGGCTCAAGATGTGCAGAAAAGGCAGGAGAAACGTACCATAACAAACTGGATAGGTCCAACGAAGAACATCAGGAACTTGAGGATCATATTTTCACGCTCCTCTTTCATAGAGTTCAATCCCCACTTGCGGCGTCGGTTAATGACTTCAGCTTCGGTGAGACCAACGCGGGAGTCAGTCTGGAGTTGGTCCTCAGGGACGACGCGACCGCCGCCGGGCTGGGTCTCCTCCTCGTCGTCGAAGGCGTGGCCATCCTCGGACTCGAGATCCTCGATCAGGGCGTCCATGTCCTCATCAGGCTCCTCTTCCTCGGCAGCGGCAGCCTTGGGGGCGTGGGTTGGGGGAGGAGCTTGTCCTCGCTTCTCATCGAAGCCGCCAGTCTCGATGTTGGTGTCCAGCGCAGGAGCGCCGGCCGCCTTCTCTTCAGCCATCGTGGGGGACGGAAAAGAGAATGTCGATTCTTAGGTTGTGTAGAATGCGGCTATAGGTGGGCAGCAGATATTGTGATAATAGCTGAGATTGGTGCTGCTTCTGTTCGCGTTTGGTGAGAGAAACAGAGGTACAAGGTAGAGTGGAGAGAGGAAAAAAGGGAAGAAAGTGTCAAGCACCGCACGAAGTTAGGGTCGCTTATGAATGAAGCATTCGTGGGTGAAGAGGAAAGGAAAGAAGAGAGGGTTTGGGTTGGGCGAGAGCTTCTTTTTGAACTCAAGTGAGATGCGTGAGAGGAAGAGCTTAGGTTCTTTCCCGGCGAGCTTGCCGACCCACGCTCGTGCATGGTCCCTGCCAACAGACTTTCGGCCCTGATGAAAAAATGGAGACCCGGTTTTGAAGTGGGTACCACACCTCATCAATGCCTGCATATTTCTCCAAGACTGATTGTCTCTCACTTGATGCAGGTCGCCATCTTACTTGCTGCGCGTTGTTTTCTGTGGCCCCCCCTTCACAAGTAGACAAGACAGAGAGCACAGAGGACCGGGGTCTCTTCAAACGGGTCCTACGGCGACGCAGGACTCCACCTCGCAAAGTATTGGATGGGTCTTCCCAAGCCGGGACGGGTGGATTAGGATGGAGCCCATCAGTCACTTCCCACGAGTCTCACGCAGGTTCCTGGCATGGTCCCTCGCGAATCCCAATATGCCCCAGGTTATCAGCTCCATGCCGTCTCCAGGTACGACCGGAAGCACCTCGAGGTACGAGCTAGCAACAAACAGACCTCTCTTTCCTCTACTGTACGAATTGATCCGGCCTCTCACGGCCCTGCCGACCCAGTCACTCACTCATCAATCATCAATTGATCGATTGCTGCCGCCAATATGCAGCGCAGGATCAAACTGCAGCCCAGTGCCATTTACCTTTTTCGATATGCGCTCAATTTTTTCCTTCTTTCTGCTTCTACGTTGCCGATTAAAGCCCGCACGAGTCGGGATTCGCGAAGGACATCTACGTAGCGACATCCAAATCACATCAAGGTTACTGAGGAAAGAAACTTCATCACACCCTCTTGCGGTTTAGCTACGCCCTCACCTACCCTAGCCTTCTCATGTCATTGGCCTGGGGAAAGTAAAATGCGACGTGATTGTACAGTAAATGTTCTTTTTCAGGTCTGAATGATGTGGCAATTGTTTATTTTATGCTTTATGCTTGTAATAACTGAGAGAGAAAAAAAACTTATCTCTGAATACCAACGTAACAAGATCTATCGAGATATAAACATGAGAAAGAAGAAATATTCAGTATTCAGCTTAGGTAGCCGTAACAACCACCAAAGACAACAACATTGGAGATCAACAAACCCCCGTCTCTGTCAATCTCATTCTAATGCAGTAAACAACGCAGTAGTATCAGCATCCACCTGGAGACTAGAGACGGAAAGTGATAGCAAGCACGCCAGTGTAGGAGCTACCCTTGCTATAGCCGGTAGCGTCGGCTGGATCAATTTTTCTGCTCTCTCTCACTTCTCATCAAAATGTTTTTCTCTGTAGCTATGCCTGCAACTTTTTTTACTGGGGCGTGTCAATTGGGCTAGTGTGCTAGCTGGGTTAGGGTGTAACTCTATGAAACGTCGGTCGCTACATCTGCAATTGCACGTCCCACTGTCCATGATGCCCCGTCGAAAATCGCCCTCGCCCTTGTCCTTGCCTAGTCAAGGCAGTCAAACTGGTCCTCGGCCCAGCTTCCCATGCAGAGCACAGTGTGTGGCGCCGCCGAGCGTGGGGAATGGAAACAAGACGGTAATCTCAACAGTGGAGGTGCAAAGGCAAAAGGGATGAGCATAACAGGTCCAGTGTAGCGCGCAGTGGGAAAAAGACTGAATGACCAGACTGTAATAGGCAGATAAAATAGGGCGATAAGCAAGTTTGGATACGAAAGTAAAATTACTCGCGCTGCGGTTGGCTTTTTTGGTTCGTGTCTTGTTTTTCGTAAAGCTAAAGCATACATACAGTACAATGGTACATACAATCCCACGGGCATTCCCCTAACCCATGTAAAATAGGTTATTGTTTTGGTTACATAACTTACCCAGACGTTTTGTATTGGTTTGGTTTCCTACGCATCGCATCGTATCAAGATCGAGGCAAATCGTTTCTTGTGACATGGATTGTGAATGGTGAATGACTGATTAGTAGTGTCATCATCATATTGAGCTCGTCATTGTCACTGTCGCGTTCATTGTAAGCCATCAATCAGCTGTCAGCCACGGGCACTTCCATCAATGAACTACATCCAATAGCTATCGCTTATCAGATACGTGCTCGCAATTGAGTTTTGTTTTGTCTCTTGTTTATGCTGAAACCTCTCCCTGTATCGCCAAGGCAATTTCAGATCAAGTCTTCATCTGAGTCCAGTGTAATGAAATGCAAGCTGCTCTGATCTCCAAAAAAAAAAATAACCAAAGCATCTCCACGGCCATTTACAACTTTTCACATTAGAGACTGTGAGGCACTGTGCATCTCCTGGATCCCGTTGGCTTCCACCCCGTTGTGCATGTGAGATGGACATCAATCTGCCTCACTGCTAGATTTTGCCTCAAGATAGCAGGAAGCGATCGATGTACAAACATGAGTGTCTGCCTGCCAGCATCTGAACCTACTGAATACAAAGCCTCCAGTGTCCTGTAGCGCGCTCTCCATGCTGGGGCCCCGGTACCTCTGCTGTATGTCATTACTGGCCGTGCTTGTACCTGGCGTTGAGCTCCCCCGTTCCGCTGAGGGATTTTCCTCCATGAAGGACCCCCCTCCCCCATGTCCTGTGCTCTTTTTTTGTTTTTCCCGCTGCGTATCGCTGCTCTTCAAAAGGATGACGACACTGACTTGCCCACCCCCGGCGGTCAGCGAAATCGCGACTCGAGGCACTGGAGAACGGAGAGTTCATGATAGGCTCTGCTCCATGAGCAATGGAGACAGTGAACGGATTGCCGTTTATGTCAACCCATCAATCAGCCTTGCCTTGAGCTGCCATTGAGACCCTTATTGTCAATGCAGAAGGTTAGGTTACCTTTGCGGCCCCTGGAGCTGGGGTGTCAAGGTTGATGTGCGATGTTGTGCAATGACAATGACTCAGTGATGATTTCACATGATGATTTCACAATTGTTGCGCAGCCATTGAAACATCGGGATTGTATAATAGCATTGCATAGATGTTCATATTTTATCCAACCTTATGCGTAGGATGCGCTCCCTTATGGCGACGTTGCGATTTGCGTGCAAAGCATGTTGTTCAATTTCCCAATTTCCACTTTGAAGCTGGTAGTAGTAAATAACAAGGCGCGTTGAGGAGGTGACATTAAAAGCCGTCCAGTTTACACATTAAACGCATACTAAAGTGCATACATATTAACGATTCCGCTACCCTAATTGCAGCATATTTGAGACCCGCCCCACGCGATCTACCTTGGGACTGGCCTGACTGGGAACTGGTCTGACAATCTCAGATGGGATAACTTCACAGATCCCGCTCGATGACGACTACGCTGGTCGGTTACTCTGCATGACTGGCTCTTTTCGATCTAGATTCCTCCCTTTGCAAATTTCTTATTCGACCAGTCTATCAGTTGTTCCAAATCTTGTTTGACCCGGACACGAGGAAAGCGTGAGGTTAATTGAACGTAGGGGTCTCAGGCAGGGCCGAAACGGGATCGCCGTGTTTCGATAAGTGGTTATGATAGTCGTCAATTTATGACCAGCAATCACACGTACTGCGACAACCTTAGCTACGCTCTGCCTCGCCTTTGACTAAGTAGTCATGATCTTGTCATGCGATGGCCTGTTATGACGGAATATGTCCAGGTTCAAATCAAAGGAAGGACATCAGCCGGCTTCGATGGCTCGCTCGTTCACCCAGGCGCAAATTGTCACCACTGAGTGGTTGCCATGTCCAATCGCCTTATCGGCAGCTGGTGAACTGAACTTATGCCAGCCTTGGCAGCTGGACAGTAAATGAACAGTGCGAGATACGGTCCGGTTCACGACACGACATGGGTCAGGGTGAGCTTCTGCAGGGCCTCGCCTGGGCTGGATCGGCTTGGCTGCCCTAGGCCTGTCACTGGCCTTCTCCGTGACTGTCTAAGAAGGACACCGAGGAGATTCACCTTCATCTTCTACGCATGAGATGAGGCGCCGCTATTAGCGTCTTCGATCTAACCTGCGGGTGAACGCGGACGAGAACAATTGGTGAGAGAGTTGGTTTAATGCTGAACCTTCTTCACATTAGCGATGGATCTCCATCCAAAACGGCAGTCTAGTAGTTCCCAAGCCCTGTTGCAACGACGACGGGACTGAGCCTTGCCCAGCTTTAGCGTACAAAAAGAACGCCCATCAGACATGGTTGACACAAATACTACGATGTTAGCGAGCTTGGATAGTGCGGGGTTGAGCTCAGTTGTTTCTGTCAGTCCCAGCCATGTGAGGTATTATTTAGGAATATCACAGCTGCTGAAGCCGCTCATGCAGACGTGCATAACCTATGGATCCGGGAGCTGCATTGGCCAAAGCCACTTATCTTGGAATTTTTCTAGAAGCCGGCCTTTCCATGCTGACGCTCACCCACTCATCCATTGCCCTGCTGAGTTCGTTACTTGGCCACCGCTGTCAGTGATCACGAAGAAGTCTTGTCGCCTCTCGCCAAGTAGCCAAGTCGATTCCAGGCCCGTGTTCTCCTTGTCTTTCTTGAGCTTGCCTTGCACGGGCAAATGAACCCCGTCAGCTTCAGGGCACCCCAGGCCCCAGCTCGTGCTCAATGCCCCAGGATCCTGTCGCCAATAGCGCACCCTGACTCTCTACGTCATTGGAATGACCACCATGATCCTCTCTGCTCTGAAGGGGCAAAACGCCCCAAAAGAAGGTGAGACAGTCTACGGCCAATGACGGCGTCTGTTTCTCCGATTTACCTACCTAACCCAGCTTACCCAGACTCCATCCAGTCGGCCTCGCCCTTTCGCGCAGTTTATTTCTCTCACCCTGTCCACTTTCATCGGATTTCATGTGGGGGTGCCTCCATGTTTAAACTGGGGGGACGTGGTCACCTTCTTCCGCGGGCTTTTGGCTTTTTAGCAGTTATCGACAAGGACAACAGGATTTGGTCGGCGCTTTTTTTTTACCGCGACCTCCGTTAAGTGGACATCGACGCCGATGCCTCGGTGTGTCAATTGGCGATAGATGGAGACCCCACGGGCAATTCGCGGTGTACAAGATGTTTTCTTTTCGGTCAATCCTAAATGGGTCGTCGAGTACCGAAGACGGGGCCCGGTAAGTCCTTTTCTGGTCACGAACTTGTGAAGCTGAAAGGACCTGAGTCGCTGATAGCGGGTCTGACTCTGATCTACAGCGAGTCGTTCACCGCACCAGTTGCCGCGCTCCGCTGGTGTTCCTGACTCTTGAAGCTTCCATACCAGGTTCCGTGCCACGCCTTTGTTGTTACAAGTCGCCTCATCCAGGTTCCAAGGTTCTGTCTGCCTGCCGCGCCTATCGCTCCCATTACGTTACCGGGAGGGTTGGTCTCATACACAAAACCGTATGCTGAAGCCCGCCTACGTAACTTCAAGCCATGTACGGATAGCTCGTTGTTACGCTGTGTTACCCAATACCTAGGTACCCCGTTGTTTTCATGACGGATCACATCCTTACACAATATCCGCCACCAACGACCCCTTGTGTTGTTTATTTGATACAATAACTGTCCTACCTCTTAATCAGACTTTGATATTATATGAACAGGAGGCAATTGGTATTACGAATGGGTAATAAACAGTTTGCAATATTTGAATCCACTAAACCGCCGACGAGGCCGGTCCAAATTAGCTGTACAGATTACTGTGAGATTTGCATTATGCAGCTCTATCCGTGGAGTTCCCGACTTACACGCTCCTGTCGCGTGCGTCTATTTTCTTCCAGAAAACCCGGGGCGCATAGGTGATATGTCCGCGCAAAGCGATGTCGAAAAATGACCAAGTCAGTCGTCTCACCATATCACATTCAATCGAACTCTATCCAATCCCCTTTCACGGTTGACGCCAAGTAACGAGGCATTTCTTGACTGCATATTCGTGCATCTTCCCCATCTTTGCCCGGCTCTGGGCGGATCCGGGGTCGCCCGGGAGGCGCTCGAACTAGGAGGTTGGTGGGCACCCTGAAAATTGTCTAGGAAACAGACAGAATCAATTGGCCATGGTCATTGGCCAGTTCATCTGATGAGGGAATTGAAGACCGTGAAACGGTCCAAGAAAATAGACTCGACCTAGACTCTCTGCCACCGGTAATATCGCTCACCCAGTTCAATATTGTTGCATAATAGTAAACGTGGACTCTGCTTGTTGATTAACCACTTACGGTCAATACCTCAATCAACATGGGCTTGTTGACGGTAACAAGGACTAGGGAATACTGTACGTAGTGATAGAGTAATAGCGGCACGCTCGCTGCGTAGCATGCGGGATATTGATGAGCTTAATATCAAATCTGGAAGGTCTCAACGTCAGCCATTGGCTACCTTCCACGACCTGAGATTTACCCCAACACGACTGCTCCCTCATCCCATGGAAGAAGACGATGCCGGCTGCTTATCTTCCATCCGCCTCACTTTTCACATCTCCATCTTCAATTACACACAGGCAACAGGCTGGGCCAGACCGCACTATCAAGAACACCGCTTCGCCCCAGTTTCCTTGGCACGATTGCAGAGAGGAGGTTACTGGAACAGCCAAGCCCTTACTCGATCAAGGGACCTCACATATGGAGTTGAGTGCTACTTTGGCTGTTATCCCTGGACGTCTTTGTATTTACCAGCCTCCACTCCGACTTTCTTATTCATGCTGCGTCCACCACAGTCTGGGGTAGGACAGTTCATCTGATAGGTGGTTGTCAAAGCTGGACTTCACTTGTGGTCTTGCGCCTACTTCCGCCTCGTGTTCTTGTCCCTTGTGTACCACAGAAGAGGCTCTGAGAGCATTGACGGGACAGGCGAGAGTCGCATCATACTGTTCCCGTTTCTGCTGACGTTGCTCGTCTGAGGCTGAGGCGGTCTATGAAGGAGTCATGGGTAATCCGAAAACGAAAAATGATACGTGAAGCTGGCGCGATGCGCATACGTCACTGAAGACCTTGACCTCTATTTGCAGACCGGAGAACTCTCGAACTCTCGCAATGTTGTCGCCGTCAAATCTCCGGTCTCGCGATAAAGACACAAATTTGCCTCCATGTGTAAGACATGCAGCCGGCTTGATCTCAAGACTTCAAAACCAGAAACTTCAGCCTGTTCTCCAACTGACCCCAACGACCCCAAATGAGCACCGCAAATTGAAATGCAGGGATTGACAACTGCCCGCATAACAGACCCGCTTGTACCGATCCAGGCGATTTGGGTTGCACGCGACCTTCGGCAGTCATGAATCGCATCTACTATTGGCCGGCCCTGAATAAAAAATCCTACGCTGAGTTGTCCTGTTGGCCACACTGTACAATCAGGGCCTATTTGCAAGGCTTTGAGCCTCCCGGAAGCCGCGGCGTCATGGTCTTTGGACACGACGCATAACATAATCTAGCATTCGATAATACCGACTGTTATCAAAGCCTCACCGGAGGCGGCGACGTGGCTAGGGCTTAGGACCGATAACTCTTCCTCTGGCCTGGACAAACTGGCACGGTACTCTCGCACTCTTGCTCCACCACGATGGACCTTCCACTAACTTAGCTTGTCAACTTGCCGCGGCTGGCCGTACCATGTCCTCCAGGTACCAGCCGAGTCGAGTGCTCAGAAAGCCTAGGCCCTGTCAATTGTCGGACATTAGTTTCCCAAAAACAGAGAGAGATCAGAGAAGCACTAAGTGCCCCAAGCTAGAGGCCCCAGACGCGGCTTTTTTATGTTTTCTTTACGTGTCTGTTGGTTGATTGATTTGGATGACAACCGACTTGTTATCACTTGTCAGTGCCATACTGCGTCGCCGTTGGCTGGCGCCAGAAAATGAGGCTCTTGCGACCATCTCATTGCTCCAACTCCATGGTAGTCCCCACGACAACCCCCGTAGACATCTGGCATCCTATCTATCCGTGCCGTCATTCCCGGAATTGCAAATTCAACTGTTCAATCGCGAATCGGATATGATGTCAATGCTATAGCTGGTCCGGGGCAGGGACTGAGAGAAATTGGACTGGAGAACTTCAACGGTTGAGTCGTTTCGACATGTTATCCTGCAGTAACATTTGTCCTGAAACAAACCCGTCGGATATTCGACAATCAGGTGTCCGCCTTTGGCACAATTGGGATAGGCGTTTATCATGAGCCAGGTCTGGATCTTACTGGTCCTGGTTGACAACAACTATATTCTTGCTCCCAAGACAAGCTAGTGACCCTGTCGGTGCGACCGGCTTTTACAGTTCATGACAAGTCGCAACAGAGCTGGTGGTATCGAGGCTCTGCCGCGACCTGAATCCATAGTTGTGCGCCACACTTTTACACCGTGTTGGCTTGGGACCTGGTCATTTACCATACGAGAATGGCCAGGATCAGTCAGTGATCGACGATGGATAGCACCTTAGCGGTCAGTTTCCGCTGGTATCTTTCTTGTTTCTTCACGTCGCAATTGAAGAAAGTCTCCATCTTAAAGGGATTTCTCCAGGCTCCACGAGTCTCCAAACCTTGGTGTGGGATTTGATGGAGAAGAATCCTTTGTCGCTGGCTAAAATGACATCGAGCTAGCCAAAGAACAAAAACTGGAGCATGCGACTCAATGATGGATGACCGGACCTGAGGCTGCCGGAGGACCCTGCATCCCACCCCGACAACTAATTCACTCATACAATTGAAGCGATTCATACGTGAGAATTGATATCGCGCAGGTACTCTGTACTGCAGCCACGGATGTCTGCACCCTCTCCGTGTTAATTCCGCTCCAAGTCGGCAAAGTTGAATTCGGGTACATGCTCCTAAACTGGGGATTAAGCGCGACTTGCGACCTACAGAATATCACGGAGCCCAAGACGGACATATACCTGTAGACCTGTTTTGTTGACCATCTCAAATGCTTACATCCAAGGATGATGCACCCCCGATCTTAGTCACAAGACGACTTCAAAGTTCGGCTTAAACGGATATCAATATGCCCCAAATCAAATCATGTGTATGTCTGCATTATCGTCAGCCATGTTCTGAGATGACACGAGATGCGGGAGAGGTATTTCGTCTATTGGCTACTTTCATGCAGCTATATTGGAGTCTCTGAGCCAATCTTGACCTCCTTCGCCCCGGCATGCCAAGAGTTTCCAAGCGAGAAATGACCGGTTGATGAAACATCCGGCCTCGTCTGTTGAACAAACAGGTGCAGTGACTGATTGAAACGAGGGCGGTCCCTTTTCACTACAATGCTGTGACACAGCCAAGATGGATGTGCGCATAGTTGCGCATTGCGGCGGACATATTCACCTTGACTGCCTCATTAGGCCGCATAACGCTTTGAAGATGCAGCCTCCCGTACCAGAGCACGGTATGCCACCTCGAGGACATTTCCAAAGCTGGAGAACGCCCAATATGTCAATGGCTCGCTTTCAACGTGTGCTTAGCCAAGCCTCGTCTTACACTCATAGTTATGGCTCTCTCGACTTCTACCTCACCTTTTTGCCTCGCAGCGGGGAAACAGCCGTCGCAGGACCTCACATGTGTTCCATAGCACAACTGCTGGCTTCAAAAAGACTTCGTCATTTTTGGGTCACCAAGAGATGCATTTGCAGCTCCTTACCACATGTGTATTCATAGAATTCTACAAGCCTCAAGGGTTAACAACGCGGCTCGTAAATCTTGGGTTCGTCACGAACATAGCCCCAATGCTTCAACTCGGGTTCCGATATATGTCAGAGGACGTGCATTCTTTGTCCAGCCCTATCATGTTTACAGGTCGATGGCGTGGATCATTCAAGATACCAAGACGGCGACTACCGATGCCAATACTTTTGATGCTGCAGTACGAATCTTGGCTCTTGGCTGATGTTTATATTTCTTCGCCCGCCCTTCGTCAGATGGCCAAGACTCACAGCCAAGAGCCAAGACATGTGTTCTCGATGTTCGATTTCTGTTACCGCCACCAAACCATACGATAGTCGTTGTATTCTCCTCGTGTTTTGTACCAAGAGTTGGACCTGAGGCGCATGCACCAAGCTATGCCCATGGATTCTCCTCCAGACCCATAGAAGAACTCGAGGATTTATCCAGATCACTAACATAGATCCACGCACATACACGTTGAGTCTGGGCAGCAGCATTCCTCATCGTCCACACCATTGCAAAATGGCGCTGCTATCACAATCTAGGCTCTATCAGTCCACTCTTATGCTAGGTATCGCGGAAATCCCCTTTTCGTTTCTTCTTCGAGTGAGGTAAAGTGTATGGTATTATTTACTTGTGCTGTCTATTATTCCGTCTTGGCCCGAGTCGGTTCCCATAGCACATTTGCTTTTTTCTACTCATGCAAGTGTGTGCTTAGTAGACGTTTTCTGGATCGTCTTGGTATGGATGATATGCATGCACGATGAAGGGGCCGGACCTCGAAAGTGGCTCCGTTAATTTCGGACTCAGCAGGAAGAAGATGGTTGTTTTGCTGTACAGAACCCCCCCGCGATTTGAACAACAAGTCAGTGGATATGAAGTAAAATTACAGCGTGCTTTGGGCGTGGGATGCTTAAAAGACGGCATATGACTATGGTTTCAGTTCAGTCCAGGCTGGACGGAGTGTTTACTGTAATTGACAGACTACTAATTGGTATGCAGTCGGATATTGCGCTGGATCCAAACTGTGGATGAAGGGATCCGCATCACAATTAGGTCGAGCTCAAAGGGTTTAGTACAGGACCAACAAGGGATTATTTCTGATGCTAATTTTGGGGCGTCGAGATAAGTGTAATATGTGTCTCTTGCTAAGTTGAGACCTTCCTTGTTATTACGTAGCGGCAGATATGATGGATATCCATCAGTGTTGTTTATCTTTGTGCGCAATTTCGAATTTGAAGGGGTAAAGACGTCACAGCCAGTAAAGGTCTGAGTCAGTTTTACGTACCTTGTCTCAACAATAATAGCATAAACGAATACACGACCAAATATTAACAACTCTATCAAAAAAACTCTGTATTAAAAGGGCCGTCGGTGATGAATCCAACCTAGTCAGGGGAAATATCGCACTAGAGCCCCATGGGGGTTTGTGATAACCGAACCTTGTTTCTGTGAATGTGACGATAAGGTAATGAATGTAATAATTACAGTTCCGACAAGAAAGAAGTAATCTAGTCTATTGACAACGATATCTCGGTGAATTACTAGTCAGCCACGTTGAATATTTCCTGCTGCCTAGAGAATGGCGCTGTCGATCGAGTTTACTTTATTTTGACTACTGACGGTGGTGGCTTTGGATCGTCAGTGAAGCCCTGTAGCAATTGAGGCGAGCTGTCTTGGCGAGTTTACTTGTTGATGGTCGGCTCAGGGGATTGACGATCTGGATCGCATTGACGTGCTTCACGAGGACATTTTACAGGGACATATGTTTAATTACTGTGACGATCAGTTGGTGAGAGTGGTGATTGTGGTGGTGGCTACCCTGGAGTTTAAGGGACGGGGAGTTTGGATGGACTTGGGAGGATGTGAGACTAGCTATGTAACTCTTGTTGCTATAGCGTGGTTTAAATAATCTAAAATAATAGTTTAAATTAATTAGAAACGGAAATTGTTTGTGGCAAGTCAGATCTGCTAGGTTGGGTCGAATTATGCACTGCATTCGCGATATTATTGTTGGTTCATATTACTGAGTGAGATGCTTGTTCTTGTTTGGACAAACGGGCCCAGGAATGAGCTTAACCAATGCCTCAAATTTGGAAATGCGAACCTTATGATGATGGTTGCCGTCGTTTGTATTCGCCCTGATGGCATTTGGCCAAGACAATGTAGCTGGGAGTCATTCGATTGAACTCAGTAACCGAGAACCTAGAGTTTCTCTATAGACCTGTATGGTTTATGACGCGGCTGTATTCATCTAAGGAGCAGATGTTTGAGTTGAAGAATTTAATCTGAGTTCAATATATTTATTCCATCGAGGCTCGTCGAAAGTGATACTCATCATGAGTAGGGCTTTGTGTAAACGGAAGCAAACTCGCTCACACACAGCCGCAGTGACCATGCTTCCACAATGTTGCCTAATACAACGAGCAAACTGATATTGAATAACATGCCTTTTAGTATTTGAAAGCAATTATCGTCAATTTGCGCAAACATGCAAGATTGGGTCACAGTTTGGTTGTGATAAGTTACCCTGTAGACCACCAATACGCCGTTGGATTGTGTAACTCCACGAGAAAGAGACATCACAATGATGCTTGGACATATGATCTAGTAGAATACATTGGATAGCGCACGAGGAAACAGTATACGATGTACAAGTATCTATACAGTCTGCCTTGCCAGATAAAGCATCACTTCTTAAAGAACAAGTAGCAGGCAGAACAGTATCCAGGCCGGAGTACTTGTTAAAATCAAGGTATTCTAGGGCTGATTTCCTCCTAAGAGAGTGGAGGCAGAGATAAAGGCATCGATCAAACTTCTAACAAAGGGCGTGTAAAACCCTTAAAGCTGCTCAAAACAAGCTTGAGTCGAATCGCCAACAGGTTCAGTGCATGGCGCACACGAACTATGCATCATAATAAACTCTGAAGCAAATTTGACTGAGTCACGAAGTTGAAGGAGAAAAAACTTCCTGTTAAAAAATTTCCTGTTAAACGTTTGACCCCTGTATATATCAAGGTCCATCCTCCTGCCCAACTCCTTTCTTTTCTTTTCGGTTCTAAACCACCTTTTTTAATATCGTGATGCCACTTCGATGTCGTATCGAAGAGCACCACTGAGGTGCCGTAACCACCTCATCTTCTGTATTGGATAGAGAATATCCCATGGTGCCAGCGGCCCGTGTATATTCTCTCCGTGTTTGCGGTTGGGGGCAAGCAGAAGAACGCAGCTCACATAATGAGACTGGGGGTTGAGACTGCTGCAAAAGTTTACAGGATTAGACTGGAACTTTTACTGTGTAGTATCTGTTCTTTTCGTCTTTGGGTCTATGATGATATAGCTTGATGGATGTATCGTGTTTGCCTGCCTAGCTTTGCTGGAAAGGATGATCAATACAACTCCAAGCCGCTGAGACTCATGGTGGCCAAGTGGCTGGTTTTTGTTTTTTGTTTACTTGGAACATGGATTCAGGTCTGATTACACTATTTTTCTTGTTTAATGTTCTCCCTTTCTGCGATACAGCTACACCCCAGACACGCGAGTGCAAGTGTCAACCCAGCCAAGCCCATTCACATACACAGTCTGCAAAAAATTGGGTTCAGTACATTTTTATGGGTTGTTTGCCTTGATAGTGCCTGATTATCATTATTACGCGTTCTCATCCAGGACTTCCGTTAAAAACTATAGTCAACTTCATGATGCTCTTTCACCCTGCCTTGGCTGTCAACAGTATAGGTAATCTAGGTACTTAATGATCTCGAACATACCAGATGTTTGACTTCTATCATTGCTTGCATATTTTACTATTAATGTTACTGATAATGCTGCAATATGTGATTCACAGTCATCGCTTTCTGCGTCATCTTTACACGACTCGGTCTCCTCATCCTTGGCAGATGCAGGGTAGCTTGGCCACCATGTCCTTGTCCAAAGGAATCACTCATTCAATAGCCGTCCAATGAGTTTCAGTGTCTGAGGATGAAAATGGAATGATAGGAACGTACTGCGTAGCAAAGTGGTGGTCACGGGACTGCAGATCTCATCATCGTTGATGTGAGTCACAGCATCAGCATTATCATTATCCAACACACGAGTCCTCAACTACTTACTCATTTTCAGCTTTTCTATTCTCCATCTTACAGCTATTGCTATAGCATGGATCCACATTGCAGCAAAGTAAGTTGCGCTCATTTATACACCATGCTCTGAGATAACTGACCAGCTCCTTAGTCGTGGCACGCAGGCTATTTCATCCGCAATGCCAAGAACAATGCTGGCTTGATCGAAAACTCTCGCAAGCTCATCCAAGGCTTTCGAAATGCCCGTTTAGAGATCGGCAACGACTGTCCATCTCTCGTTGAAACCGCTACTGAGTTGGACGAACTCGACAAGTCCCTCGTCCTTGTCCAGCAAGAAGACGGACTCCACACCGCAGCAGTCATCAAAGAGATAAAGAACACAATCTTAAAAGTCCACTATATAAGCGAGACCGCTATTCGAATAACCAAAGTGAAGACGAGAGCCGTGGAAAAGAAAGGACCGGATGCTCCTATTCCGAAGAAACACTTCCATACGTTTAGACCCATGCCCAAGTGGGTTATCAAGAATAGAGATCAGCTTGATAAAGCTATACTGTGTGCCCATGTTGGATTGGCTGGAAATATGGAGGGCGGTTTTGAACTCCAGAGGGATAAACTATTTGAGCTGAGTGCGAAGGTCAAGGAGGTTCTTGGTATTGACCTTGTTCTTGCTACGAGATTGAGGGATATACCAACTGTCATCATCGACGCAGCGGCATCTGAAAAAGACTCTCAAGAAGAGGGAGTAGCTGACCCTTCTCTGGAAGATGTAAGGTCTGAAGATGCAGGAGAGGGTTGTGTTTATGATAACATCACTCTCGATCTAGCTCGTGCTATAGCTGGTGAAACTGGGGCACAGGGTTGGACTGAAGCGGCGAAATCATCGCATCAAAGAAAGCGCCTCTGGGCGTAAGCTGGGATTTCTCAAGAGCTCCTTAGCCAGCATGATGAGATGAATAGGCAAAGAACATAACAACCATTGAGGACCTGTGTCAACAAGCGTCACACTGAATCTCATATCTTACAGCACTCAGTCACTTCATTCTTCCTTCCCATATCCATTTACACAATGTTATGGAAAAAATATCGCTTTCTCATTCTTTGATTCCTAAGTGGGTATTTAATAAAGCCATCCTCAATCACACCTTTTCATACATCCAGTTCCATCTCTAAGGGGCAAGAGGAGCCTCAGCCTCCTTGCCACCTACTGGGATCTCCTTCTTCTCACCTTTGGTGGTAGCATCCGCGGCGGCCTTGAAGGACTGCTCGAAGTCGGCGATGATATCGTCAATGTGTTCGATACCAACGGAGATTCGGATCAAATCCTGGTCTTTGTTAGTCAAGTGTCTTGGGGTTTAGTTAGCTTGGATATAGTAACTTACCTCAGTAACACCAGAGCTGCGCTTCTCCTCATCAGACAGCTGCTCGTGAGTGGTGCTCCAGGGGTGAATAGCCAATGTCTTAGCATCACCAACGTTGGCCAAGTTGGAAACAAGTTTGAAGCCATCAACGACCTCACTCCCAGCACCACCACCCTTAACACCAAAGCTCAGAACACCACCAAAGCCTCTCTTAAGATACTTCTTAGCCGTCTCGTGGTAAGGATGGCTCTCGAGACCAGGGTACGAAACCCAGCTGACATAGGGGCTCTTCTCAAGATATTGAGCCAAAGCGAGGGCGTTCTGGGCGTGTCGTTCAGCGCGGAGACTGAGAGTCTCAAGACCGAGGAGAAGCTGCTGAGCTGCGAAGGGGTTAAGAGTGGAACCGAGATCACGGAGGATTTCGACTCGGGCTCGGATGATGAAGGTGATGTTTCCAAAGGTCTCGTAGAACTTGAGGCCGTGGTATCCCTCGGAGGGCTCATGGAATTGAGGGAATCGATCGGCGTGCTTGCCCCAGTCGAACTTGCCAGAGTCGACGACGACACCGCCGATGGTGGTTCCGTGGCCGCCAATCCACTTTGTGGCAGAGTGAACGACGATATCAGCGCCGTGATCGATGGGGCGGATGAAGTAACCGCCAGCACCAAAGGTGTTGTCGACCTGACAGCTCATTAGCCCAGAATTCTCAAGCTGTAATATGATGACTTGCAATAACAGGGACACCCTTCTCATGAGCAGCCTTAGAAATAGCCTCCAGATCAGGAATATTGTACCTGGGGTTTCCAATACTCTCAACATAAACAGCCTTGGTCTTCTCATCAATAGCAGCCGCGATATCCTCAGGCTTGTCACCGTCGACAAACTTGGTGTTGATGCCCAGACGGGGGAGGAAGACCTTGAATTGGTTATAAGTGCCGCCGTAGAGGTTAGAAGTAGAGACGATGTTGTCGCCGGCATGGGCGAGGGTGCTGATAGCGAGGAACTGAGCAGCTTGGCCTGATGAGGCGGCGAGGGCTGCGACACCGCCCTCGAGAGCGGCTATTCTCTTCTCGAAGACATCGACGGTGGGCTGAGGGTGTTAATTGTGAGCTGGGTTGAGGTGAGAATGAACTTACGTTCATGATACGGCTGTAGATGTTGCCGAATTCCTTGAGGCCGAAAAGCCTCGCTCCATGAGCAGAGTCATCAAAGACATAGCTCTAGATGCAGTATCAGTAGGCAATTTCGTGAATATGAAGCTGTATCAGTGTCGCGTGAGCACATACAGTAGTGGCATAAATTGGGACAGCTCGAGACTTAGTTGTGGGGTCAACCTGAGCTCTAAGAGATTCATCAGTCAGTTCAATTCTTTGATTGCAGCCAACTACAGCTGTTGGCCATAGAGGTAGCTGCTGAAAAGGCAAGGTCCGCCATCGGAGCCGAGGATAAAATAAAGTATAAAAAAGAAATAAACGTACCCCGCGTGGAGCTGCAGCGTCTCAAAGTTCTTGGAAAGTTCCTCAGCCATGATGAATCGAATTGAATATCAAGGAAAGATCTCGTCTGATGTACAAATCTAGAGAATGAAGAGTAAGCAGAATCATTGGAAATGTAGATCAACCCATTGCTCTTTATACTTTGCCAATCCTCCCTCCCCTCACAGCCTTAATTTCGTGCTCTTACACACAACACACCAACATGAGTCCTTTATTCTGTGTCTCCAAACCTCTTTGGGCATGGCTCATAGAGCCCGCGTAGCACGCCATCGATTCAAGCAAGCTCCCCACGCTGTCTTGCTGTCTTGACTTCTAGTTGCTGGGCAAGTGGCTTGATCGTCGTTTGACAGCTGGACAAGACGTGTCGACGACAGCCGAGAACCGCCGAGAACCGTTTGTTCTATACCGTGATTTGCTTCTCGGGCGGGAGCTTTGCTAATTACGTATTTTATATTTTTATATATTTGATTCTCCGCTTACTGTGGCTGTTGAAAGTATTATGGCGATATGTTCTCCGCTTGCGGGACTGTCAAAGGCGTATTCATGGTTGTGATATGCGGGGCAGACCAGGAACAATATAACATAACGTATGACACTATTGGTTTCCACGAGATAAGCTGCTGACACTCATCGGTCAGAAATATTTAGAGATTCGGGCATACAGTCCAATCAGCTCAATACGATTGCTGATAATATATCTCTTGGCCCAAGATACAAGAGATGGCCAGATCAGACGAGTTCGTCTTCAGCTCTTCCTCTTCCTGCCCCCACCATGGATGAGCCAAGGCCAAAGCGTAATGGTGCAATTACTTACTTCACTACGCGTTCCTCTACTTCTTCAGCCGTTACACAAGCGAAAACACACCGAGGATATCTCTATGCTAAGGTACCGACCGGCCCGTTCTCCCACGGCAGACTATAGGTAAACGCCGATTACCTCAGCTTATGCCATATATATCCTAGAACCTGTGACATGGCTCGTACGACTTCTCTTTCGATACTAACACAAGCACAAGCTTCGAGTCTCGGGGCATTCGGCTTTACTTTATTGACGTACACATGTCGTGATTTCTCACTCCCTACAACGAAACGAACGAAATATCGAGGTGTTGAATGAATCAGAAGCCAGTCCCAACTCAAAGAGGTGCCAGCTTCTTGTTGAATTTCATATCAAGCTATCAGCCAAGCTATTCTACAGCAGGCCATCGAAGTATAACGCAGAAAACGCCGGGTTTCCAATTATATGCTCCCATCCAATAAAAACAGGTTGGGTATGATATCTCCCATGCCGATATACTCCTTTGACAGCATGCCAGGCCATTTGATGGCACTGCCAATATGTCTGTCTTTAAAATGCCCAAACGCCTGTCATTAATACCCCCTCTATCCTTTTCGACGTATTGTTGTGATGTTCATCGCGCTTCAGCGCTTCATGCCTGTCCCATTTCTCGACCCTCAACACCTTTCTTAGGCTCTTGAAAAGCCTTCTTGAACAGATCCTTGGCAGTGAAAGCCGTCGTTGTAATCCACACCGTGAACTGACCTGCAGCAACAACAGCATCGGCACGAGCGCAAGAGCAGACAGTTCCCATGCACATTTTAAGCCCTCCAATAAACACGGCTATCGCGATGAAGCCTGCAAAGTACAGGGCGGCGTTGACGGACTCGACGATGACGGCGGCATATTGGTGGTAGATTCGCGGCACGAACAGGGGAGTAAGAGTGATGTAGGCGACTGATAGCATCGAGAATATGGACGAGACCATGAGGTAGGTAAATGGTGACGGTGCTGAGCCTCGGCTTCGCTTATTATAATCGTTGACGACTGAAAATGTTAGTTTTGCGCTGCATTTTTAGATACACTATTCAACATACCATACGCGCTTAGACCGATGCTAGTCATAGATAGAGCCAGCTGCAGGGCTCGCAGCGAAAGAAAAGCGACCCGACCCATAATGGCAATATTATTTATCTGTCGATATAAACAGAGACGGAGGAGACGAGACAGTTGACGAGAGTGAGTATATAAACAGATATTCAACTTATGTGGCAGATGATCGTAGAACGGAAGAAGTAGGTATCGAACCCGAACGATAGATAATATAAGATAAGAAAAACGAAAAAAAGAGACAGAGAGAGCAAGAAATGATCGGTCGTGAAAAATAGGCCCGATGGGCACAACGTGGAAATCAATACCTATAAATCAAAGGCCTGCTGACGAGACAATTCACTTGGGCCCATGTGGGGGGCGAGGATGATCCAAGGGATAAGGCCCGAGAGAGAGACCGTGGACCCGTCAAGGGGCCACTAATAAGAAACCAGAGTCTTTTTTTGCTGGAAATCCTAAAAAAAGACTCGAAACTCTTCTTGGGACACGGCATTGACGATACTAGTCTGTCTTTCAAGTCATGCATCAGGTTCAGGGCCTGAGACAATGGCAGGGTGTTGAATGATATGAAACGCGACTCCTCTTTTTTTTTTTGTTTTTTTTTGTTGCTATGCGATCCGCTCACAGAGTTGGGATAAGGGGTTGAGGGTGCAACGCATAAATAGGGATTATTTCTCTTATCAAACAACTCCATGTAGATAAAACAACTGTAATTTCCAAAAGGGAAACCCCGCAAGACTCGGTGTTTGAGACAGTTGTTTGTAGATCTCGGTAGATCTTCTATTTATGCATACCAGCTGGAGCATTCGAAAAGAACTGGTTCCCTGAGCATTGAAAGGAGGCTCGAAGACGAGGAAACTTTTGTTGGATTGAAGGGTTTCAAATCGTCATGCTGATGATGATGCTGGTGGTGATATCCTCCAGCTAATAGAGTACAGCCAGTTCAACTTGAATTGACCGGATAGGAGGCCACTTGGCCTGCTGTTATCGGACGTGTCTTTCGATAAGACAAGCGCTGAATGCAACGCCCATGACTTGGACAGGATGTTTCTGACGAATTTGTGATGGCGATCGACATGGTTAATGCCGTCCAGTCTTGAGCTTTGATGCTGAGGCCAGGACATGCACGTGTTTGCGCGATTCGCCTCAGGCAACAAACAAAGCGTTGATGTTATGTAAGGGATCCATATTTGGCCGTAATGACGTCGTTTCACGATTTGACTGTCAGTGTGTCAGTTTGCCCAATTCTTACCAGTGAAGCATCTCTTGTTTCGAGGTTGTTTAATTGTCTGTAACTGACACTCGGTTAACTTTAAGCATAACGAGAGATGGAAGTTATTTTGAGGTGCTGGATGATTAGAAGTTGTTCATATTCATCCAATCAGGTAACTAAGATTCATAAGGCATCGCCTGTTGCTGGTGGAGTGACCAGAGTATGGGGAAAACACCAAGCATTGAGATGCGTGTAGCGATAAGAAGTTACAGAAGCAGCCCTGATAAGGTGACGTTATATCCAGTAAAACTGCAGATTAAAGATCACGAGGAATAGATCAGCAGGTAATCAACACTAAACAATATTCAGTTACGGTTGATGGAAATTCACATGTAACCGAAAAAAAAAAAAAAAAAAAAACGACCCGAGCATACCGGTACCGGTGAAGGGGGGGCACAAGACATATTCTGTTTGGACGAAAAGTCAAAAAGAGAGAGATCTCCAGGTCTTGGAGACTGCTAGTGTCTGTTGGAAGCCCGAGCCTTGAATGGCTAGAATGGCTGATTATTGGGGGGCACAACAAGGTGCTGACGACAACAGGCATGTGTTTGTGCTACCGTGCATTAAGGTACGTATTGGCAGGATTGGGGCGTATTGCTCTATCTTTCTTGGCGATTGATATTTGAACATGTTTTTCAAATGGACGGCGCATGTGAGTCTCAGCCACAGCATGTAGATGGACATAAGTGCTGACAAGCTGAAAGTATTGATCCTTAAGTATTGGACGGAAGGATGGATATTGCCTCCCCGCATCTACCTACGGAGTAAGTAGGTACTCTTTCATCGCCTCGGTTCACTTGATTCAATGTGGTGACGTCCCGCGCCTGAAGGAATATCTATCGCGGGGATGAAGTCAGGGGAATAGGTATTCCCCAGGCCCCGAGTGCCGCTATCCCAGATTCTGTTAGCTATGACCTGTGCTACTCCACGAAATCTGGGGCTGCCGAGGCACATGGGGCAATAGTGACTCTGAGTCGCGGCGCGCCTCGGTCCCCATCTTCCACTTTGCGCTTAACACAGCCGATGGCGTCGGGAAGAACCAGGCTTGGAAGGTTCAAAATCTCTTGGAGTAGTTGTTCAAAAGCCAATCCAATCTCGCCTTTTCTTTTTTCACCTCTTTCCTCCCTTTTTGTCGCTGTGATTCAACCATTAATAACTACCACTGCAAGGGATTGACTTGTGCTTGTGTTCCTCCGAATACCTGCATTCTACTGCCCATTGTCTTTTTTGGCATTGCTCCTCTGCTCTCTCGCCTGGGTAACAAGCAGCTCCAAGCATCCTTCTCCCCCGCCTGCAATCGACTCGCTCGGTGTCTTGTGTTCTTGTCTCGCCTCGCCAAACTGTAACCCCTCCTACAACTCCTCCGACCCGACATTCTCAACATGGCTCTCCAAACACAAAAAGACTACGACATCCTATACAAGAAACTCACCACTGTTCCTCCTCCCGGCAAGCCCTACGGTGTCCCTGTCGCCGGAACAGAAAGGCCCAACCGCACCGCCGCCTACCGACACTGGGCCGTTGGCGATGGTCCCCTCGTTGATTCTCTAGAGCCTGGCATCAATTCGACACACGACATCCTCAACAGGAGCGCGCGCAAGTGGCCCAACAACAGATGTCTCGGAACCCGCCATTGGAACCAGACGATTCAGCAGTGGGAGGACAAGTACGACTGGATCAGCTACGCCGAATTCGACGCCCGAAGGAAGAATTTCGGTGCTGGTCTAGTTGAGATTCACAAGGCCATCAACTATTCTCCTGAAAAGTACGGTGTCGGTTTGTGGTCGCAGAACAGGGCTGAGTGGCAGATCGCCGGTAAGGTTGCCCCTCTTGTGCCGTGACCCTGCATACCAAGACTTTTTTGAAGATGTGGTTTTGCTTGTGGTTGCAGTTGAAGTTGTAGTCGCTGACACATGCTTGTATAGATTTTGGTATTGCTTCTCAATCCTTATACTCAGTCTCTCTCTACGAAACTCTTGGTCCTGATACAACAGAATACATCATCAACCATGCCGAGGTCGCCTGCGTTGTCTGCTCCCTCCCCCACATCCCTGTTCTTCTCAAGATGTCGCCTCGCCTGCCCGGCCTGAAGCTCATTGTTTCCCTCGATCCTCTTGAGCAGGGAGAATTGGCTTCTCACACCAAGGCTTCCGTCCTCAATGAGATTGCTTCTCACCATGGTATTCAGATCTACTCCATGGCCCAGGTTGAGGAGATTGGCGCCAAGTCTGGACGTACCCCTCGAGCTCCCACCCGCGAGGATGTCTGTACCATCAACTACACCTCAGGTACAACTGGCAACCCCAAGGGCGTTCTTATCACTCATGGAAACGCCGTCTCCGCTATTGCGGGCGGTAGAGTTAATGGCAACGTGAGCGCCAAGGACGTCCATCTGTCATATCTGCCCCTTGCTCATATCTACGGTCGACTTATTGATCAGATCGCTGTCGCTGAGGGCGCTTCCATTGGTTTCTTCCGAGGTGATATTCTAGGCTTGGTCGATGATATGAAGATCCTCAAGCCCACTGGTTTCATCTCCGTTCCTCGACTCTTCAACCGTTTCAACTCGGCTATCCGCACCGCCACTATTGAAGCCGATGGTGTCCGAGGTGCTCTCTCCAGACGTGTTATCGACACCAAGAAGTCAAACATGCGATTACCACCCGGCAAGGCCTCCAACTCACACTTCCTGTACGACCGAATCTGGACTCCCAAGGTCAAGGCTGCCGTGGGTTTCGACAAGGTCCACAGCATGGTCAGCGGCAGTGCGCAGCTCGACCCCGATGTTCAGGAGTTCCTGCGCGCTGCCTTCGCCAACCACTTCGCTCAGGGCTTTGGCATGACTGAGACATACGCTGTCGGTTCCATCCAGGCCCGCGGCGATTACACCACTGGAAACATCGGTGGCCCCATGTGCTGTGTGGAACTCTGCCTTGAGTCAGTTCCCGAGTTCGATTACACTGTGGATGACAAGCCCAATCCCCGTGGTGAACTTCTCCTCCGCGGCCCCGTCATCTTCCGCGAGTACTACAAGAACGCGGAGGAGACCGAAAAGACCCTTGATGCCGATGGTTGGTTCCACAGTGGTGATATATGCGAAATTGACAAGATGGGCCGCTTCAAGATCATTGACCGCAAGAAGAATGTTCTCAAGCTTGCTCAGGGCGAGTACATCTCCCCCGAGCGCATTGAGAACGTCTACCTGGGCAGCTCCAACCTCATCAACGCTGCCTATGTCCACGGCGATGGCACTCAGTCTTCGCTGGTCGCCATCTTTGGCATTGATGTTGAGAACTTTGCTCCCTTCGCCAGCAAGATCCTCCAGGAGACCATTGCGCCCAACCAGGTCGCCGATCTTCGCAACGCAGCCAACAACCCCAAGGTGAAAGCCAAGTTCCTCAAGGTCATCGACGGCATTGGCAACAAGCACAAATTTAACAGCTTTGAGAAAGTGCGCAATGCCCACCTTGAAATCGACCCCTTTACCATTGATAACGGGCTATTTACCCCTACGTAAGTTTTTTTTTTACCCTAAAATTTTATATAAAGAGTATATTTGCTGACGTTATAACTAGGCTCAAGCTTAAGAGACCCCAGGCTGCCAAGGCCTACCGGGAGCATATCGACCGCATGTACGAGGAGCTTGCGGCCAATGAGCCTGTTGTGACGAACAGG
>JABCJY010000143.1:0-73967 GCA_013184415.1 Fusarium concolor
CCTCTGCCCCTTTCATCAGCCATGCCCCGCCCCGCCATGCACTGGTGAGACGCGGGATCAGCGCCCAGCTTCGTGTTGCTGACACAGCTCTTTGCAAACAGGTTTGTCCCGTCTCGAGTACCGTGGATATGATTCTGCTGGTCTAGCCATCGACGGCGACAAGAAGAAGGAGGTTCTTGCTTTCAAGGAGGTTGGCAAGGTCGCCAAGCTCCGAAAGCTCATTGACGAGTCCGACCTCGACCTTGAGAAGATCTTTGATTCACATGCTGGTATCGCCCACACTCGATGGGCTACTCACGGCCCCCCTTCCACCACCAACTGCCACCCCCACCGGTACGTTTTGATATTTCCGAAACCCCCATCTCAGTACCTTGATCCTCGGTCTTTGCCCTTGTCTGGCAGTGCGAAGATCAGTTCTGAATCGAGGAGCATTTCCGGACCTCATTTGCTGACCTGAATACAGATCTGACCCCAACTGGGAGTTCACCGTTGTCCACAATGGTATCATCACCAACTACAAGGAGTTGAAGACTCTCCTCCAGGCCAAGGGATTCAAGTTCGAGACCGAGACCGACACTGAGTGCATCGCCAAGCTCACCAAGTACATCCACGACCAGCACCCCTCCATTGGCTTCACCGACCTTGCCAAGGCTGTCATCCAGGAGCTTGAGGGTGCTTACGGTCTCCTCATCAAGTCCGTCCACTACCCCCATGAGGTCATTGCCGCCCGTAAGGGTTCTCCTCTCGTTATCGGTGTCAAGACCGAGCGACGCATGAAGGTCGACTTCGTCGATGTTGAGTACTCTGACGAGAACGCTGCTCTCCCCGCCGAGGCTGCTTCCCAGAATGTCGCCATCAAGAAGAACGACCTCCTCACTCCCGACGCTGGCCTTCTCGGTGCCGCCGACAAGTCCCTCCTCCACCGATCTCAGTCTCGCGCTTTCATGACCGATGACGGCATGCCCATGCCCACTGAGTTCTTCCTCTCTTCTGACCCCTCGGCCATTGTTGAGCACACCAAAAAGGTCATGTACCTTGAGGACGATGACATTGCTCACATCCACGAGGGTTCCCTCAACATCCACCGCCTCAAGAAGGCCGATGGTAGCTCCAACGTCCGAACCATCCAGACCCTCGAGCTCGAGCTCCAGGAAATCATGAAGGGCAAGTTCGACCACTTCATGCAGAAGGAGATTTTTGAGCAGCCCGAGTCCGTTGTCAACACCATGCGTGGTCGTCTCGACATTGCCAACAAGACCGTCACTCTTGGTGGCCTTCGATCTTACATCTCCACCATCCGCCGATGCCGTCGCATTATCTTCATTGCTTGTGGTACCTCTTACCACTCTTGCATGGCTGTCCGTGGTGTCTTTGAGGAGCTTGCTGAAATCCCCATCGCCGTTGAGCTGGCTTCCGATTTCCTCGACCGACAGGCCCCTGTCTTCCGTGATGACACCTGTGTCTTCGTCTCCCAATCTGGTGAGACCGCTGACTCTCTCATGGCTCTCCGCTACTGCTTGGAGCGTGGTGCCCTGACCGTTGGTATCGTCAACGTCGTCGGTTCTTCCATCTCTCTCCTCACCCACTGTGGTGTCCACGTCAACGCTGGTCCTGAGATTGGTGTCGCCTCTACTAAGGCCTACACCTCCCAGTTCATTGCCATGGTCATGTTCGCTCTGTCCCTGAGCGAGGACCGTGCCTCCAAGAAGGCTCGTCGTGAGGAGATCATGGAGGGTCTTTCCAACATCTCTTCTCAGATCAGGTCCATTCTC
Source organism: Fusarium concolor (assembly GCA_013184415.1). Classification (NCBI taxonomy): domain Eukaryota; kingdom Fungi; phylum Ascomycota; class Sordariomycetes; order Hypocreales; family Nectriaceae; genus Fusarium; species Fusarium concolor. The sequence continues at coordinate 1,773 of JABCJY010000143.1, forward strand.
GAGCTTGACTCTTCCATCAAGAAGCTCTGCGAGAACTTCAAGAACCAGAAGTCTCTTCTCCTTCTCGGCCGTGGTAGCCAGTTCTCCACTGCCCTCGAGGGTGCTCTTAAGATCAAGGAAATCTCTTACCTTCACTGCGAGGCTGTCATGTCCGGTGAGCTGAAGCATGGTGTCCTGGCTCTGGTCGATGAGAACCTCCCCATCATCATGATCCTCACCCGTGACGATCTCTTCAAGAAGTCTCTTAACGCCTACCAGCAGGTTATTGCTCGCGGTGGTAAGCCCATTGTCATCTGCAACCCGTCCGATGAGGAGTTCAAGGCTTCCGAGGCCGAGAAGATTGAGATCCCTAAGACCGTCGACGTCCTCCAGGGTCTTCTCAACGTCATTCCTCTCCAGCTCATTGCCTACTGGCTTGCCGTTCTTGAGGGTCTCAACGTTGATTTCCCTCGTAACCTGGCCAAGTCGGTCACTGTCGAGTAAGCTCGTCACTGTGTTTTGACAGATTGTCGATGTACAGTATGAGTTTGGCGACTGCTTGGGGTCCTCTTGCGTGTCAGTGAGAGGTTTATGATGACATTTGGAGTTGGGTTTTGGACAGCACTGGCTTGCAACCAAAGTCTTGGTCAAGTCTTTGGTGTTTTGTCTACCTGGACAGCATGGAACGAATATTTGGCAAAAATAAATGAATAAATGGGACGCCAGGGACCAGGCTGGTCGTGGTCCGTTTTAGATGAAAAACCTCAAGCAGAGGTTGGATAGGCAAGTTGGCTTATTTACGATACACTAGTTCTAGGCAACGTAATCACGAATATTAAATTTTGCAAATTGCACAAAAACGACTCTCCTGGTGTGATGCAAATTGTGATGTATTGTTACAACTCTACCAAATCCCTAGACCTGTCCCTTGGTCACTGAATGACAAATGGCCTTGGTAGTTCTTCTTTATCTTAGTAGGTAGTCATCGCTGGTGTTCACCCCATATTGTCACAATGCTGTGATCATCATGATTGTAGCCAGCTGGGTCCTCTCTAAAGTAACACAAACCAAGCCTTCTCGACTGGAATCTTGGTTGACCTCTCCAATGGATTACTTTGCGACCGACTTTGATCACACAATCTTCTCATTCAACAAACTGCCATACTGTTTAGACAGTCTGAGTACCATATCCACGAATTCTCTCCGCAAACGCCCAGCTCTGAGCCTCGAGCTGCAGACCATCGGTAATCTCCACACCCTCCTTTGTGACAACCGCCATCGAGTATGAATCCAGACTGCGAGCGTCACGGTAGTATAGAACCTTCATGCACTCCTTGATAATCTTGATAGCCTCCTCCTTCTCTAGGTTCTGTGCGGCCTCCTCATCGGGAACATGTCGACGCATGATGGGCTGAGCCAGCATGGAACCGAAACCGGTGGCCAGGCTGGGGGCACTGTAAGTGCTGCCGAGAAGATCGGCTGCGGCGAGGAAAGGCTTGTCATCGTCGTCGAGACCAGCAACGAGGAGATGGTTCCACAGAGGGTCGAATTTGGAGCGACGGCGGTAAAGCAGCTTTGCGAGGTAGCGGTGGAGGTTTGCAGCGTTGAGACGCGGGGCATCGGGGGAGGTGTAAGCCTCGTCGAGGGAGAGATCGATAAGGTGGCGGTCGAGGTACTGCATATCGGAGATGTCGCCACTGAAGCCAACAACGGAGGAGTCGGCGAAGGAGCGGAGTCGCTTGACGTCGGTGAAGCGGGCCAATGAACCGTACGAAGCTGAGAGAGTCAGATTAAGCTGTAGGTCTGGTGTAGGAATAGAACGGACCTAGGTTATCAGCAGCCATAACAACACCGTATTTGAACTTGACAGCGATGACGGAGGTACCAGTGACGATGGGCTGCTGGGTGTTTTGCTTGGGACCATTGTCGGCCATGAAAGAGGCATCGTAGGCGCCGTAGACATCGTCTCTAGGCTATTTGATGTCAGTTTATCAGAATTGTTCGAAAGGTCCATATGAGAAGGACATACACGGCCCCAAGCTTGCGGACGGTGATCCATGGTTTATGTGATTGAGGGAGATGAGGAGAGAAAAGCCACGGGAATTCGAGAGCTTGGCGGTAGGAGAAGGTATCGTTTGTGGTGGATATAGCCGTCGTCGTCGTCGGGTTGATGATAGTGATGATGGAGTTGAAAGAGAGCTACCCTTCTTTGGCCCAGCCTTGCTTGACTTGACCTCACTGTCGCGTCTGACGGCAGCCTGCGACCAGCGAGCAGACGAGGTTACGGTGGAGGGGCGTTACATAAGCTAGTTCTGATGCAGTCATTGGACTGATTGCTAAGCTGCAAGAGCTGTAGCTTGTCAAGTCTAGGGTACCTAATGCTCCGGCTACAGTTGGTGTAAGTTGACGGTACTGCTACTATGGAGCTCTTGCATGATGGAGGTTCCATGTGCCCACTTCACACCTGCCCACCTTCCATGCCCGGCACTGGGAAACAGCCCGCAAATCGCAAAACATGAGGTAGGTACGGAGCATGCACAACACCATCAGCCTCATCTCAACTAGATCAATTCCTCAACGGACGCAAACTCAGTCTCGCCTTTAATTATCGCCTACATTGAAATTTATTGCGCATAAATCAAATCTCTAAAACCGCCCGAACAAATACCAAAATGCTCACTTCCGTGGGCCGGGCCGCCGCCCGTCGCGTCCAAACATCCCGCCTTTCTGCTTCCACTCCCTCCGCCGCCCAATTGATCTGTCGCCAGTCGGCCGTAACCTCTACGCTTCCCATCAGAAGCTTCTCTGTCTCAGCATGGTCGCCTTCCCCTGCGGCAGGCGATAAAAAGGCCACCGCCAAGAAGACAACCACCACTAAGAAGGCCACCACCACCAAGTCCAAGTCCAAGGCCGTTGATACCAAGTCCAGGAAGAAGGCTACGCCCAAGCCCAAGGCTGCTGCAACAAAGCCCAAGAAACCCAAGAAGGAGATCGACCCCGAGAAGCTCAAGAAACTCGAAATCAAGGAGCTCAAGAAGTGGGTGCTCAAGGACAAGTTGGCTCAGCTGCCTGCCACCTCGTGGCTATTGTACACGACTGAGAATAGGGGAAGTTCCGCAGGTAACGGTGGAATTACCCAGCAAATCCCTGAGTTAGCAGAGAACTTCCGGCGACTTGACGAGTCTGAGGTCAAGGTTTGTCGCCCATCTTCCGCCCTAGCTCGACTAAATAAGCTAATATAAAATACAGGAACTCGCCCGCAGAGCCGCTGCCAATCGTCAGAAGAACCTCGGCAACTACAAGGCCTGGGTTGAGACCCACGAGCCTGCACGCATTCATCTGGCTAACAAGTCCCGCCGTCGCCTCGCTTTCCTGACTGGCAAGCCCGCCAAGATGATCACTGATGAGCGCCTACCCCAGCGCCCCTCAGGCGCCTATGCCATCTACCTTGCCGAGAACTTCGACAGCTTCGGCCGTAGTGAGACTAACCAACCCATGTTCAAGGAGATTGGCCAAGCCTGGAAGGGCCTGAGCCCTACCGAGAAGGCTCGGTATGAGGAGCGCGCCGCTGACCAGTCTGTCAAGTACAGGGCAGAGATGGAGAAGGTTGAGGCGCGTGCAAAGGCCATCCAGGAGACTGAAGTTGCCTAAAGAATTGAATAAGACGAATGCTGCTTAGATTAAAGAAAGAAACTTTATGTACAAAGAAAGACCTGTCTGTTTCCTTGAATGATCGTTTGTTTGTCTTGCTGGTATCGGAATCTAGGGGGTTTGTGATCGTTTATGGTATGGAAGTGATCACAACGGACTGGAATCATGGGAATATGAGATTTTGGTCTGGCTTGTTTTTGTCTGTGTGCATGGTTGTCCTGAATCAAGTGTATGGATGGTACTAGTATGGCTTTTGACAAGACATGGCACCCTCATATCTAGCTGAGCTGGCGATAGGGTATAGTCACTTCAAGAATAGTTGAAACCAGAGGCTCATCCGATTTGCGTTTGGTCTATTGATATAACCGTTGAACATAAAACGATGAAACGTTGCCGCCCAGTGTCACAACGCCCATACCAACCAGCGCCTTGCTTATAATGACAATATTCAAGCCAATCAGTATTCCAAGTTGAGTATAATATCCAAATCGAGTGAGGTGTGTCATCCAAATCATCCTTGCTTCTCATAAGGGGGGATTTCCAAGGCGGCCTCCCCATCTGCTCCGTACCATTTCGCACCAGTTGTTTTGACTTGTCTTCCGCTGGCGAGGTACAGAAGTAAGTATGTATGTTTTGCAACATGGCCCCAGCAGTATAAGCGCAACCAGTCGTGGGTGTTATTTCTGCGGCACCAAGTTCCCCAGCCCGCCAAGCCACTTTTGAGATAGTTGCTGAGAAAGACCCAAGTATCGAACCGGATGGCCGGATTCCAGTCACTGCAGTCTAGGAGCCAGTACCCTCTCTCAAAGGGGTCAATTTTCCGGTTTGCCGTCGGACGATATCTCGAAGCCAGATCACGGGCGAGCTTTGCAAGTTTCTCAGATATCAAGTCTGCAGGGACGACGTTATCTAATCCCACAGATGGAGAAGGCGGCCGGATCTCTAAGCTGCTGCTGACTGAATCCACCTGAGAATTTCTTGTTGACAAAGCTGGGCCTGTGTCACTGGAGCTTCGCACAAGGTCGCCGTGCTCTGCGTGATCGATCTTGGGTCGCTTTGTTGGAGGAGGTTCTGACTCTGCGCGAGGTGATAGAGCTTGCGAATGGCTGCTAACTACACTGCCTGATACATGGGTGACGTCTGGAGCTAAATGCTCAAAGGCTACTATCTCTGTACTCGCCGAAGCAACAGGAACTTCAGCTGCCTTATCTAGTCGCGGTATCGTTGGTATGACATTTATGGATTCTATAAATCCAGGGGCTTCAAGAAGCAGAGATTCTTCCTGACTGGGAGCTGGTAACGAAGACCGTACACCGGCTCTTTGTCCGAAATCGGGCACCGGAGGTTTCCTGTGTGCGGTTGGAGATGAAGATGGGATGGAGGCCTGTGTTGACTGTGTTCTTCCGACATAGCGCTGCAGTATACGTGAAGGCGAAACATTCAACAGCCCAGCATCTGGCATGGGATAGGAATCGCTGATCTGACTTGGGGGCGCGCACCAAGAGTTGAAAGATCCAAAGTCAGCGTCATCCGACGGGGGAGCCGCATCTTGAGCCAGTGCTGTTCGTGGTAGGCATGGCGATGAACGATTATCCAGAGCCCCTTCGAAACTTAGGTCTTGAGATGTGATCCCAAATGATTGCCCGAATGAAGTCGTCACACGGGCTTGGCTTGGTAGATGTTCTTGTTCACTCGTTTGTGACGCTAGGGGTAGCTGTATACAACTCTGAGGTTGGAAAGCGAGATAAGTTTGTGCAAGTCGGCGATATAGAACATCATCGGTTGAGCGGCTTGGTGCTGTGATGTGGACGAGTATCTCTGCGTCGTCCAAGCTGTTTCTTGCCATGTTTCTTATGCCAGTAAAGCATATCGACTGATGATCGTCGAAAGACACTATCTTTTCGAGAAGGTAGAATTAATTCTGAACAAAGGTGAAGGTAAAAGTATAGTAGAGATCGATATGTTTGTTGATTATGAGGTATCCAAAGCAATCCAAAATAGAGATTGAGAGAGCACGAGCCAAGCGAGACAAGGGTGGAAGGAAAGAAGTGATGAGCAGACAACAAGAGAAGCGAAAAGACATAAACAAGAGAGGGTATGATAATGCTTAGGTAGGCAAACTCGAGAGAGTAAGAGAACAAATGTGGTGGAGGAGAAGCAGTCTCGTGATACAGGATTGATTCACGCCATAACAAGTACCGCGAGAGGAAGCCGCTGAAGATTTAGGGTGTTGATTCACTGATTGGTTGCTACCATAGCCAGAGCACTACCCCCACCATATTCCCATTAGCCTAGATTTCAGCCACACAGAGGGAGACCCCTGCTCTTACCACCAAATTAGTTCTACAGCGCCATACTCTGACCCCAGGATAGGATATCATTAAGAGCATTCCGTCCCTTTGGCTTACCCTTCCCACCTCCTCGACTCCTATTGCTACCTCACTCTTACTAACATACACGCACAACACAACCAACAATGGCCGAGGAGACAAAGTCTAGAGGCCCCCTCGGAAGAGTCGTTGTCATTGGAGGTAACGGCTTTCTAGGCCATCACATCGTCAATCAAGCCCTTGAGCAATGGACAACCACCGCTACTATCGGCGTCGACTTGCGATGCGAGCGCAACCGCAATCCCAATGCTGAGTATCGAGAGTGCGACATTACCGATCCTGAGCGTTTGCTTTCTCTGTTCGAGGAGCTCAAGCCCGACGTTGTCATCCATACGGCTTCGCCTGTGGCCGTCAACCCCAAGATCGGTCACGATGTCTTCAAGAAGGTCAACGTCGACGGTACACAGGCCGTTGTCGACGCCTGTCAGAAGACAGGTGTCAAGGCTCTTGTGTATACAAGCTCTGCTAGTGTTATCAGCGACAATGTCACCGATCTGCTCAACGCTGATGAGAGATGGCCTTTGATTCGCGGGGAGGCCCAGACTGAGTACTATTCAGAAACCAAGGTAAACTCACGCCATATTCCGACTCTCTCAGGCAACCCGATTAACAGGTCATTACCAATAGGCTCAAGCTGAAGAGATCGTCACCAAGGCCAACCGCCAGGAAGGCTACAAGCTCCTCACAACCTCCATCCGTCCCGCCGGTATCTTTGGCGAGGGCGACGTCCAGACTCTCGCCGGTATTCTCAACGCCTACAAGCGCGGCAAACACACGATCCAGGTCGGAACCAACGAGAACCTCTTCGACTTCACCTATGTCGGCAACGTCGCCCACGCCCATCTTCTCGCCGCCCAGCTCCTTCTCGCCACCGCTGCCTCTACCACCGTCCCTCTTGACCACGAGCGCGTCGACGGCGAGGCCTTCTTCATTACAAACGATACACCTGTCTATTTCTGGGACTTTGCCCGTGCCATCTGGCGTGCTGCTGGTTACGAAAAGGGCACAGAAGGCAACTGGGGCCTCAACCGCGAGGTTGGCATCACCCTTGGATATATCAGCGAGGTTGTCGCCAACATTTTCGGCAAGACACCCACCCTCACTCGCAAGTCTATCATCATGAGTTGTATGACCCGCTACTACAACATCACAAAGGCCAAGCGTGCCCTGCGCTACCAGCCTGTATGGTCACTGAAGGAGGGCATTGACCGTGGTGTGAACTGGTTCCTTGAGCAAGATAAAATTGCTGCCACTGTTGCCAAGGCGTGATTTGCACATTAACGAAAGAAACGAGAAGGAGCGAGATTTTCTTAATGAGGGGGTTAAAAAAAGGGGGAAACAGAGATAAAACTTCAGATTTGACCATAAACAGTACATTTTTGGTCTATATAATATATCAGGTGACTTTATAATTAACTGATCTACAATTGGGAATTGTCGGCGTTTTTCATTCATTCATTCAATAGCTGGGTTCCTGATTGATATTTCGCTATGTGAACATTCGTAAACCTGTCATCGGATGCTGTGCTTTCATTGTCAAGTTGCTTGACTATTTGGAAGGATTAATTAACAGTACTCAACTTCTCTCACAGGAACAATTAACAGCGAACTCCAACGGTATGTTATGAGTACCCAATGGGAACAGAATCTATTGTTCCTATCTTGCTCGTCGTCACTTATATGGGTGGCTAAAATCCCGTCTGATTCCAGAATGAAGCCAACATATTTGCATCCTCATATCTGGCCCAGTATCCACGCACGTACTTTTTGCACGAGGAATTAATGACTCTTTGCATCTTTATCTCGCCTTGCCTCGCCCCGCCCTAGCCTATCCCGAGACTCCAATGGGAATCAGCCCGCCAGCATAGTTTAATCCATCCAACTCAGGTATAGAAGAAGATTGAAAGACAAACGGAGAGAAAACATGACAGCACCCTCTCTTGAAACCCTTTTTTGTTTTCATAAGAAAAAAGGTATAAGCAAACCCCAAAAAGAATAAACACTGAACCAAAAAGAAGATGAGTAGCAGACAGATATCTCTCATGTCACATAGGTGAAGGAGTTTGAAGATGACATAAAGTGGCGGGCCGAGAAGATAAGAATAACAGGAGCGAGATCATTATCTCATCTCTCCAGCAGAAGAATGGAGAAACTACCAGGGTTGCCGTGTCGGTTGTTGCAGAAAATAAAGAATGCTAGGGGTTTCTGGGTTGAGTAAAATGTTTTCCCCCAGTTTTTCGACAGGTGCATGCTTCATCATATAGTAGACAAGCCTGGGGAAGAAGTGAAAAGGAACGCCGTCGACTATGCAAATGACTCTCTACTCCTAAATCATGCCTCCTAAACTGCACGTGGAATGAAGAAACGAAGCTTGACGCTGGGCGTTTCCGGGCCCAGCCATGATCAAGAATATCATTGGAGAAAAAAAAGAAGTATCATGAGTTGCCGGACACACCAAGTCCGCTGCCTTGACGTCCCATGCCAGAGTTACGCCATTCTCGCCTCCTGCTATGCTCGGCGCTATCGAGCTGACTATCCGACTGGTTGAACTGGTTGACCCCATAAGGCGAAGCATTACCCAGATCGTTTCGTCCTCGGAATCGCGCTGGGGGAGTTCCATGCCCATTGTTGGGATTAGGCATTGAAGGATCTTGTATCGTGCGAACAGTAGCTTCTCCCTGCCATACTGCTGGGTCTGTTTCTACTCGCCGGGCTGGTGGTCGGGTGGAGTTGTCCTGACGGTTGTAGACCTCATTCACATCAGCAATAGAAATCTGCCCCCGTCGATCTTGGAATCGTTTTAGGATGTCTTTTGTAGTGAGATCTCCGCTGTTGCTGAAGATGTAGGGGTCGTTCATAAGACCTAGGATCTCATCAGGAACCTGGAAAAAAGTTAGCTGATAAGGTCGGCACCACTACAGACAGCGCCAATTCTTACCTGACACATTTCCTCGATATGTGTAATCATCATTTCCACGGCATCGATAACATACATGGCCTCACTATCTAGAGCAGGTGCTCTAGAAGGATTTGTTAAGATATTGGGTGCAATAACGGTGGCAAGATTTCTCGTATCCATCTTGGAGCCAAGGTCTTCATCCAGTTGGTGGAAAGTTCCAGCCCACTTGAGGAAACTGAAGAGAATCTCTAGACAGTCACGGTGGCTCTTTGGTAGAAGACAGCAGGTCAAGTGTAGGCACTGCTTTCTCTTATCAGGATCTGAAATCTTGGCCGCGCTGACCCATAGCCTGTACAGCTTGTGGGTCATCAGGGGATCTGGTAAATCTCTCAGGTAACGCTTAAGAAGAGCAGCAAGTTGAACAACAGGCTGTTCCATAAAGTTGACCATGTCACAGCCCTCGGCGTTGATAACATCCACGAGACCTTGCTGCTTCTTGATGTTGCCGTTCTTGCGGAACACACCCTCGACCGAGAGATCCATCTTGCGCATTGACGATATAATATCATCAATGACTGCTGGGATACGAAGTGTGCCCGGGCCAACACCGTCTGTCGAATCCGCACCATCCCTTTCGATGATGATTTCCAGAGGTACACCGAACACGCCCTTCTTCTTAACATTCTTGCTCTTGTCGTTCTTGAAGGCCTTTCCAAGATTCTTCCAGAAAGTTGCCTGTTTGCGCGACTCAATAAAGCTGAGAAGTTCTTCTAACGAGAATTCTTGCTCGATCATGGGCTGCATGGTCAGAACGGCAAGATGGCGCACATTGAAGTATTCGAGGCCAGAAAGCTCAGAAAAGAATTTCCGTCCAATCCGCTCAGGCATCATATCAGAGCGCTCTCGATCAGTTGATTGTGTTCGCGTATGGCCCTGGTTTGCAGACGGAGCATCTAGCGAGCGGTCTTGAAAGGGCTGTGGAGTTTTCTGCTGTTGCTCTCGGGACTGCTCGACAGCTACTATCCTTGGAATATCATCCAAAGTGATGCCGTCATTCTGTCCAAACATTATGTCAGTAGAACCTTGAGCACCATGGCCTTGAGCATCACCAGCCGAACCTGGGCGTGGTCCCCGGCCATCGGTATCCATGACACGAGAGCTTCGGGCTTGTCGAACACTAGACGACAGGTGCCGGTCCAGTCGCGTACTTCGTAGCCTGCGCACATCATTAAGAGTGTTCTCATAAGACGACTCTCTTTTGCTGCCGCCCGGTCCGCGTGATGCATCCCCTCCCCTCGACCTTGGATCGCTTCCCTGACCATCACCTGCACCATACCCGTTGTTATCGGTATCATCCTTAGATCGCGGAAGGGTGCCGTTGGATTTTAGAATATCTAACAATCGAGCCAGGGCGACTCGAAGTAGAAAGACATATTGCTGCAGTTTTGAGACGTGCTCAAGTGGTAGAGAATTGGCTCCAGCACAGTCTGAGCAGTAGAGTTTGCGATCAAAGGAGTTGAAGCGGGCCTCTTGTAACGACCGTCCAACATCTCGTCCGCACCTTGTGCACTTAACACAGTTAAGGTGCCACCTGATGTCGCCGTTCTTGGCACACTCGTCCTCGACAGATCTATGGCAGAGAGAACAGTGATCTGAATCACTGGCAGACAGCTTTCCGCCGCTGGCAGTCACCGCCAGCTGGCCGTCGTCGTTCTTCACTGCGTCAAGATCACTCAGGTCGTCGAGGAACTGGTACAGGCCAGTAGAAGCGTTGGCCTCGCGCTCAAGGCGGAGTGCACCCTGGAGACAGATTCGAATGAGGAGTTTGAGGTAATGGGCGAGGCCTGTGACGAGGGATAGCAGCTCCTGTGTGACGCCAAGCTTGTGGGTAGCGTTGTCTTGTGTCTTGGAAAGTAGAGAGAAGAAGGAAACAATCTTCTTGCACAATAATTTGGCTTCTCGTCCGTAGGACATGCCTGAGTAGAAAAGTTAGACTCCATGCCATACGATTTCAAGGTTTGTGAATCTGTACCTTTTTCGTTCAAGCCCACCATGGTTGCATCGAGGCGATCTGCCGATTGGAACAAGATCTCAACATGCCAGATGAAGCGCTTAGCAACAAAAACTCCCTCTACATATGAGCCATTGCTGACATGGAGCAGCATGTCGGAAATGCAGGCGGCAGAAGACTCTTCGAAAGTTGATAGAACACTCCATATACGAAAGACCTTCTCTTCCATGCGCTCTTCCTCCTCGCGGATAAGGTCTCTGCCTGCAGCATCATCCGAACTTTCGAGCGCAGGTACCGAGTCCGTTGGTTGCGCCAACCGCACATTCCAGAATTTGTGAATCATATAGCACTCGGGGTGCCAATGCTGATTTTGTCCATTTCTAAAGATCTCGACGAACTGTTTTAAAATGGCCGTTTGACAACCATTACAACGCTGCGCAAACTGTGTCGAATAATGATAATGGCAGTAAACGTTTCCGTCATGTTCGTAGTAGCTATCCTGAGCGCCAAATATTGTTGAACATAATGAGCAGGTAAAATGATCGACATGATATTTTCGGTCTAGGGCGGTGATATAAGAGCCACGGAGCGCTCCCCCGCACTGGTAGCAAAGGAGCCCAAGTCGACGAAAGTAGTCGGTCTCACACAGAGGATATTGTCCCCGGCCATTCTCGTCCTCAGCCGGAAAGAATTTTGAAGCTACTATCTCGCCGCAGTCCTACAAGTTTAGCAGATTAGTATCTGGCTGTGGTTAAGTGGGAACGGGGCCGACTTGAGGTTCGCACCTGACACTTGAAACAATCAAGATGGAATGTTCCATCAAGAGCTCGCACGAACTGGCCCGTCAAGGGCTCACCGCACGCCTGGCACGTCCTCGTCTGGCCGCTGGCAGACCTTCCACTTCGCCCTCGCGACCTGTTTCGCTCAGTACTTTTGCGGGGTGGCTGGTCCTCAGCCCATCCTGGGGGATTGGGCGTACCAGGGGCGGAGACGGGCGGTCGCGGTCGATAACTACTACTATCGGGGGTCCTGGTTCTGTATACGGGACCACCGTTCTGCCAGTTTGAATCGGCATGCGGGGGCATGCCCTGGGCGTGATATTCGTGGGAGTGTTCACCATGGCTATGTTCGCCGAGCATGGCGTCGTCGTAGCTCGACGCCATCGTGAGAAGCAGTCCAGTATGTTGAAATACACAATTCCCCCTCCTCGCTCCAAACCAGTCAAGCACAAATGGCCTATCGGTACCAAATTTCCAGCAGTGGTCGATGGGCGTCTGCAGCGGTCGGCATCAGCACCAGCTGAGAGGGAGGCGGCGGCGGCAGTAACAGCAGGGGCCGTGTCGAGATCAATTGGCGAATACAGGCGAACAAAATAGATAGTGAGAAGCGGTATCAGTCGTGAAAGAGGCAAGATCGAGCACGGTTTGGTGTTCGCGTGACGGCCTAACTATAAGCCCACCCAGTTCGGACTGGGATGATGAGAGGCGGCGGGAGGAGCAAGTAGGTGGCAGTGAAGAAGCGATGCGGTGCGGCACAAGACAACTAAGACCCGATCGACCTAGTACCTAATGTGAGGCTGGAGCAAGTACTGCACTGTACAGTAAACAGTAAGGCTGAAGCGGAGAAAAAAAAAGAGACAATAGAAGGAGATGCGATCGATGCAAGGCGCGGCGCAGCGCGTCTGCGGCTGCGTGGGATGAAGGAGCGTGGGAGTTGAAAGTCGAAGCCTGTCGTGAGAGAGTAAAGTAAGGTAAAGTGAGGTACAGATACGGTGTATGGAGTAGAGTAGAATATGGAGGTAGCAAGCAGGAGCCAGGAGGAGCTGAAGGCAGTTGGTGGTTGTTGGTGGAGAGTCCAGGGCCCCGTGGGTAGGTACATAGAGGACAAGACTCCTTGTCAGAGAACGAGAGTGGTACCTGTGCTGCAATAGGGGATTGGCAGCTGAGTTGAAGTACCGCACCTCTACTGCTAGGGGCAAAGGTCGGGTACCAGTGGAGGCAACCTTGGCTGGGGGCTGCTGGTACAGTGCCTAGATGAGACTGGGTGGAAGATTCTACGCCAGATCAGCTACGAATTAGGGACTAGAGCTAACTAAAAATGGTCTCAGGAGGGGCAAGTTAAGCACTAGTACCTGGGCGACCGGGTAGCAGTATCATCAGTTTGTACTTGAGATATGAGTTAAATACTCGAGAGTTGAGTTGAATAACAAAGAAAGCAGCAAAAGTACATTAAGTCAATGAAAACTGCCAATGCATGTAGCAAAGCAATACTGTACAAGGAACCGCTGCCTTATGCAGAAGCTGAGTTCAACACAGTCCAACGAACGAAATGTAAGATGCTGGTGGGCTCTGATGGGGATGGAGTCCAGGTGGACCCTGCTTGTATTAGGGGCATTTTAATCCATTGAAATATTAATTTACTGCAATTTCCAGGCGATGAGGATCCACGCTCAAACCCAAGGATATGAACTAATTACCTAGTATAGGTACCTAGAACAATAAAAATAAACGGGTGAATCCATTGTTTCGAAAGTTGCTTCCATCCTTCACTTCTTCAGGTGCAGCTAGATGCAGATGCAACTACAACTCCAGATGCAGGTCGCCGTCAGCACAGCCTTCGATGGCATGGATGGGATATTGTTAGGTACCTAGCTTACTGTAGTAAGATAGTACCTAGTCTACCAAGGCAACCTCATACTATATTTTGCCCTTCAAGTCTTACAAAGGAGGGTGACCGCAGACGATACAATGATTTCATTACTTGCTAAGGTATCCGTATTGTCAACAAAGATTAGGGTCCATCTCCATGGATGTCACTCAAGCAACTGCCTCTATGTTGTTCTGGATATGGAGACAGAAATTACAGTACATACACATACCTCACCTATTTACTATGACCCTTGACTCAAAGTGATGAGACTGAACCCATGTCTGTCCACTGGGCGTTGCTGGGAATGTCTCCGCCTGAAGTCAGCCTGAGCCTCTAACTAGGTGCTGTAGCACTAGCTAACTGGTCAAAGCTGTCCCTGCCTAGACAAAGCACGGCTTACTTTGCAGTACCACCTTATTTCTCACAACTTGAGAAAAGTGGTTGATGAGGTCATTCCAATCCCCAGATTGCCCCTTTAAGCCTAGAAACGAAACAGACTAGCTTTCAGCAGAAGGACATAAGAGGGGGAAAAGATCTGCTTGGAGAATGAAAAAGACACAGCCAGGTTTCTACTCTTGAAATACGCTACCGCAAATAACCTTGCCTTGTTGGAAATCGGAAATTGCTATGATGATCTTATCACGTGTGGGTGTGGAGGATTAGGGGCCACGTCTAATGTCTGAGAATGCCAACACAGATGCACTAGACAACTGTACAGAAAACAATATGGCATCCTGACGTCTAATAAATAGTTATGTCAAGTTGCATCTTGTCTGTCACTGTTGTCTTGAATGTTTGAGTTCAAACGTTGAAACTTATCAATTTGGCATGAAGACTAATAAGTGATATATGTATTTCAGTAGTAAATTACAACTACGCGAGCTATGACCAAATACCGGTGATAAGAAAATAGCATAAAAACTATCCTTGTTTCAAAGGACGCATCAGAAAAGCCAAGAGGTACATTACTAATACTCATACACTCACATACAGTCTAACCCTTGAGATTACTCCACAATCTTCCCGTCAACCCCCGTCTTGTATGGAGTAAGCATCATCTCTTTACATAGACGGCGAAGGCTTGTGGGACTAAGATCTGTTAAGGAATACCTAAACTTGTACATAAGTTTAGATAAGATATGAGTATCTTTTATGATTCTTTAGGGCCCATACGCTTCACGGCGTCTAAAGAGATATCAACCCTGGCATCATCCTCAAGGTCTCCAGATGCTGATAGACAGGGCACATGCAGGCTCCGGCCTGGATGTGGTATCTGGAACTTGATTTAATACGTTATCATGAAATACTCTCAAGCGTGCACAAGCTCTTTGAGTCTCTTCTCAATCTTCTGTCGACCCTCAAGAGTCCTCCAGACCTCGTGTGGTGCGCCATCAACAATGTCCCAGTTCTTCAAGTTCTCTGTCAGTTTCGTTAGATCTCGTTGCTTCTTCTCCCATTCGTGGCTATCCTTGACGTGCTTGCCGGAGCTAATAACAACAAGGGGCGTATCCTTGTCCTGGATCTGACGGCTGGTCAGCGCATCGCGTCGAGTGAACGAGCCGGCGACCAGACTTTCTTGCAGTTTGGCAAAGATGAACTTGCCGTTCTGCTGGGCTGATCGTCCGTATACTCGGTCGCGGCTCGTTCGTCCGCGGAAGATAGCACCAGGAATTCGGTCTAGGCCGAGTGGAGAGATAACACCCCAGAGCCAGAGGACGAATCCTCGGCCAGGTGATGCAACGTCGTCGAGAAGATCCTCATGTAGAGGATCCACCAGGAGCAGACCTTTGATATGGTCTCCATGACGCGCTGAGAAGACTCTCGAATAAATCGATCCAATTCCGGCACTTGCGAGGATCCATGGTCCGTTCTCGCCAGCATCAGCCAGAGCCTCGCTGAGTGTATCAACCACAAAGCCTGCAGACGATGGGGAGGGCGCGTTATCTGACCAGCCATAGCCAGGTCGATCGGCAAAGCAGTATCGTGAAATGGATTCATTCTTAACAGCGTTATCGGCAAAACTCCAGAAATCGTACTCGACGGTTCGCTCGCCGGCTTCGAACAAGACAGTAGGCAGCTCGTTGCCCTTTAGGTCAGTCTTGTTTCCGTGGCAGTAAACGTGAATGCGATATTTGCCATTGTCGACCCGATGTAGCTTGCCTGGCTGTGGTACGCCTGCATCGAGGGCTCGGAGGATGATGGTTAACGTAATAAGGAACACAGCCACTGACATGATAGCGTAGGCGATAGTAGAGATCATGACCTCGGACCATTCGAACAGGGTTCGTCTCGTTTCAGCTCGACCGGTCAAGCGTTCCTCCTCTTCGGCCTTGCCCCATTTCACAGTGCGGTCGACTAGCAGAGTCCAGAGACTGGTGAGGAGCGCCCAGATGACACTGATGGCACCAACCCAGCCTTCTTCGTATCGAGTCTTTTGAATGGACAGGATAAGTATCATGTCCAGAAGAATAACGCCCTGCCTGTAGTGTGAGGGGTAATGATCAAGTCCGGTGGCCATCAAACAGACTTACCGACATAAAAATGGCCAAAATTCGCACAGACTTGGATGGCACCTCGAAGAAGAGAAGCGTAAAGATGAGATTTGCGAGTGTCCACGTCGCAAATCCAAAAGCGAGCCAAGGGCCACCACGAGTTCCGATACCAGGGGGCGTCACAAACGAAGAGACAAGAAGCAGAATCCACCAGACGAGTGTTATCAAGGTGAAGGCAATTGTCAAGTATCGTAAAGCTCGAACACTCCAAAGATTATAGGGTGACACTGCGGGATCATCGGGTGCAAGTAGGCCAGCTTGAGCTGAGTTGACGCGGTTTGGGAGTAGTCGCGTATGCTCATCTGGAACAGCCTGTTCACCCTCTTCTGGGTCATTATCATGGGAGACACCATTTGCACCGTTTGGTCGGCTCTCGTCGCGCTCTTCCCTCGAGTCTTTTGGAGAAGAAAAGAGGGGCATTTTGAATAGTTGTTTCGTAGGACTTTAGTTAATTCGTTTGTTTAAGATTGACCGTATGTAAGTTCTGCATAGGTAGGTGTGAATATGAGAGCAGAAATGCGAATATGGATGAACCTCTTCTGTAAGAAACAAATCGCTAGTCACGCACGCGACACAAGATTCACAGAATGAAGCCCCTTCATTCTGAGTAGAGTTATATCTATCTACCCAAGGTTTCTATATAACCCCAAAAACCAACTGCCAACAGATCGATCCATGATGAAGAGGCTAAAAAGTATAGTACGTCATAAGCCAGCCATTCTCAACTCCCCCATTGGATGTCACCAATCGCCATCGTTAGTGTTGCACAAGGGAGTGCTAGTGCGGACGCAAGCCAGAGCTGAAGCTTGGCTTTCTTCTTCACGATTGCGGTTTAATCATGACCGCTTGGCACTTGATCAAGATGCTTACCTATTTCGTTTGTTTACGGTCATACATAAAAACAAGGCAGAAGTTTCCTGGTCATCGCTGAAAATCTCAATGATGCTCTGCAAAGTTTTGGATTTAGATGTACAGCAAACGAGAGTTCCGTACATCACCATCACACGCTTCACATCATATGATGAACTTTCTACAACTCCATATCAACAATGAATAAATAATATGTAATCAGTCTTGGCTGGCCCGAATCTGCTCGGCATTTCCCATCTCGCACTGCAATGCAACCACCCCCCACTATTGGTGTCCCCAATGACGGCCGCACAACATCATCATTATCACAAGAACCGAGAATCAAGAATATTTCAAAGCATAATTAGCTCTACCGGCGATCCTGTTCTAGTCGCATTTGCAGTGCTTAATCATGAACAATTTTTTATTCAAATTAATATCAAGAGCCAAACAAGCACTTCTCTCTAGCGTCGTTGTTCTGGGCTACCCTCAGTGTCAAGGAAGAGTAGAATTTTTCTCCCATGAGTCTGTGGCAGAAGAACATATAAATCACAGGTAGTAAATCATCTAAAAAAAGGTTATGAAGATGCCATCACAAGTTTAGGATATCTTATTGTCCTAGTAGACACAGACTATCCGCCGGTGCTTCATTTAACACCATCTCCCCAGCTCATCAAGGTACATTATGAGGTACTCGCTTCTAAAAACCATTCTTTATCACAGCTTGTATCAGCTCTGGTGGACACATTTCAAACATAATCTCAGTATTAAGATTAGATAAGAATTTTGAGCACTAAATAGAAAAAGACCAACAAGGATCGTGCCATGTAGAAAACATAACTTCGCACTTCAAATAGGGTATCTATGTATCCTTCGTTTTGACTCCTCTTCTGACCAACTCCAGGCCTCCCCATTGGTGATATAGAAAATACATCGTGAAAGAGAGTGTTACATTCCGCATATCTGTTCGTTATTACACATCGTCCAATCATAATTCTCCTTTCCGACTTCATGTATCCCAAGGAGTCACAGGGTTATATTCTTTGGCGCTTGGAAGTGTACTGATGCTGCTCGATACTGAGTGAGACGCTTGGCTGAGTCCTGAATAGGATTGTGCCTCCTCTCGCTGCTGTCTTGCACGCTCGAGTGCTTTCTCTGGGCTCGGCCCTCGAGTTGAAGTGATGGCGTCGTCGGGTATTTTTCCAATAGGTAGGTGTAGTTTTACTGCTGCTCGAGGATCCTTCATGTCGATATCATGCTTTTTGTACATGTTCCTCTTTGTTTCCTTCATAGCTTGTGCTGATGGCTCACTCACCGACAACCAATCCTTGACTTGAGTGAGCCATCGTGATTTTTCCTTCTTGAACTTTGTTGTATTTGTCGACGACATGGAAATATTGCATCTCTCGTTTCCTCGTATAGATGAATCATATTCAGAATGCGAATGACGGGTTATATAAGTTGATGACCTGGGACTGACGAGAGTATTAGAGGTTGAACTGGTGGTGGAGGACATGGTTGTCTCCCTTGAGAAAGTCACTACGTTGAGCACGAATTTTTAGATAATGAGCTTTGAAACCTCAGTAGGTGATGTTGATCGATAATGGAACGCTCCTGATAGACCCGAGTCGGAGGTTCAGGTTGCCTTATAGTTGTTCAGCGCAGTTTGTACAGAGTAAAGAACTGCGAACCGATGATATGCCAAGTGGTATTTTCAGTATGGGCCTTGAATAAATGGGTATTCTGAAGAGATGAGCGTATCTGGATTTGGCATAGTCCTCGATCTTCAGTGTCCTCGCGGTCTCAATACTCCCTCCTGTTGAGCCCTCAGTGTCGTAAGAATGAATTATTTAGTAGATGAAGCTTAACCTTGAGTCCTGATTTTGACAAATGCAGTAACAGATTCGATAGGTATGATCGTGTGGCCCCAAACCTTTGGCGTGGGATGTCAACGGCGGTAGTGGGAAGATGATGCAAGTACACGACTCGTGTACCGCATAAACGGAAGCACTGCCAACGGCAGCTACCAGATCTAGATGGAATGTGAGAAGGACTATTGTGTCTAGAAGAGGAAGAAGCAAGAAAGGGAAGAAAAAGACTGCTTGTCTTGGGTTGAGAGGAAGGATGATGAGGTAAGAACAGAGAAACCGTTGACAAGAGGAAATGAAAACGAGGGGAATGCTCAAAATCACGGCAGCGAGGAGAGGATTTGAAGAGAGAATCAGTCAGGCACATACCAAGCATTTACTCTAATGTACCATCCATGTCCACGGAAGAAGAAACGACACCAATAACCAAACTCGGCAACATCCAATTGTACAAGATAGGGTACTTTCATGCACTACCTACCCATTCATCCTTGTCATCAGCCTCCAGCGTCACTCAAAGTCCAGCGCTTGCAAATTGTACACCACCACACCCTCGCCGTCCGGTTGACTATATCCGATCTCAGTCTAGTTTGAGCTGAGCAGCCAACACGAAGATGCTGTTGATTGGATGAGACTCGGCATGAAGCCGAAACCCTTCTTGCGGGAGGATGTAACGGTGAGAATGTGGCTTACCTTGCTTGGTTTTGGTCACTCTCTGGCAGCTGAAGTTCTGCCTGTAAAACGATTGTCCTGGTGGTTGGCTTTTATGATGCTCAACAAGTCAATTAGCCCTGGCGGAAAACATGAACAACCTGGTCCAAATGGCGTGCTATAGGTCGCCATTGTTTGACTCGGCCTTTGTCGTGAGGCCGAGTTCTTAAACGGCGTCAGGGTGTCGACAATACGGTTAATTGATATGTAACAACAAGGTGTCAAACGCCTCCATTGCTGATCATTTACCAGATCGGAAATCTACAGCATTGTTCTCTATGGCATCTTGCCGTTGATGTTTAGGTGGCTGGCTGGGCCTCGATCAAGTGACACAGCAAAAGCAATTATACGGCTATTGATGGAGCACGACTTGCCGATTATGCCTAAATGTTTCCCAGTTAACGACCTCCAGAAAGCAGATGCTAAGAAAGCTGAACTTTTCATGCAACTCATTTACTAGCTCGTCATGTTGTTTGTCAACAAGGTTTGCTGCATGGCACTAACGGAGAATCCCTCCGTTAGCTGGAGGCTTTTTCGGATTGCCGTCTGTCTTACAGACAGAGTTTATCATGCTTCTGACTACTACCAACGTCTTGAAAGGGCTTGGAAAATGCGGTGTCTCGGTGCACATAGAAAAGTCATCCTGGCTTGCAGCTAATGCACAAAGGCTGGGTGGGGGCGTCGCAACCTCAAGCAAGAGATCTGACCCTCAGGCTCTTTTTGGACACGGCAGAACATCTGAGACCTTTGTATCTGTATTGGAGTAGGGTTTTCTGAGAATTTGGGACGATGGGAGTCGAGACCAAATGATCGACATAGCCTTTGGGTTCACGTTGAACCTTTCGATAACGCAGGCCAGGGGAAGTGGAACGTCACTTGTTTAAATCCACTAAGCTTGCGGATAGTATGGCAAGAAATAAAAGAGTGTTATCTCTTTGAGCGGCACAAGTCGTCAACAGGTCAATCGCCCCACTTAGCTGACTAACCAAGCTAGTACCTGCGGGGTACTTGAAGTTCTCGTCAGATAACTGGATAATTGATGTAGCAATTTGTAACAATGCGACCTGTTGGTACTTATATTACACGCCAGATTAGGTGTGTGTGGAGGTACCTTTTATTTGACTAATTTTGATTGGCCCTAGACCCCTGTCGTGACCTCCTTGACGACTTGTGCCGCTTAAAGAGATAGAGTGTTATAGAAAATTCTCATCGAATTCTATTAATGGTTAAATAACTCTCATGTCTCGCTTTAGTCAAGTCAGGCCCTTCTCTTCCCATGTGCTTGGATGGCATCCTACAGAGTCAACAAATTTCAACTGTCTGAAAGCCACTGGAGCACTGTGTTTCTCAAGTCCCAACATGGAATATTGGCCATCCATTTCAAACCATCAGAACAGCTCTGTTGGGGTGATTATTCAGACATGAGATGTGTTCGTCATGATGATGTTTTGTTACCAGCTCTTCTAAGCTATTCTCCCTGTGTATAAAAAGAGACCTCTTCCTCTGCTTGTCTTTGTCCCGGGATTACAAGAAGTCAATGGTCTGGAGAAAGAAATGAAAGTGAAATGTCTCAGTTGGCCAAAATTACAAAATGATCCGCGCTCACTTGCATGGATCGGAACTGGCGTGAGATCTTGTTCGATCCATATCGCTAATAAAAGTGGATATAGCAGGACGGACCCCTGTGTTACGCCCAGACCCCCCTCGTCCTCAAGCACTGAGACTGAGCTGAGGCTGAGACGTTTAGAAGCCTCACGACCTAACGAATTGAAACGCCATTTCTGGGCAATAAACTGCCATATCCATGCGCTTTGATCTATTTATTATTAGACCTTATGCCTAGTGGTTTTTCCTCTTGATCCCTGCACCGACCCTGAACCATAAATAGACTGCATTGTATCTGAAGTTACATCCAAGTCTTTCCTTACCTCAGTACCTACCTACCTAGTTAATCAGACTTGGCTGACCCCGCCATAAGCTGTTGCTTCAGAGGGGTCACAATCTCTTTAGATGTCGTAAAGCTTGTGGGCCCTAAAGAATCATAAAAACTACCTAAGTCTTACCTAAACT
Source organism: Fusarium concolor (assembly GCA_013184415.1). Classification (NCBI taxonomy): domain Eukaryota; kingdom Fungi; phylum Ascomycota; class Sordariomycetes; order Hypocreales; family Nectriaceae; genus Fusarium; species Fusarium concolor. The sequence goes on from JABCJY010000143.1 coordinate 23,402, forward strand.
TATATATAACTTTAGGTATTCTTTAACAGATATTAGCCCCACAAGCTTTACGTCATCTAAAGAGATAGCCCGATAACTTTGTTGAGACACTTGACATCCATTCCCTGCCTTCAGCCTTCACCAAGCGTTCCGATCCCGCCTTAGCCACTCTCTTCTCACTTCCCTCACCCTCCGTATTGTTTCCCGCGCCTTTGTTCCTATTGGACCAGCTTCTCCGTCTCCGGAGCCCGATCTAGTCCCGGACCTCTACCGTAAATCTCCGTTCCTCGGTGCCTAGCTCCAAGTTAACTGGCGCAAGAGCTTACATCTAACAACGCGAAGTCTCCGGCGCAACTCAATCATGCCCGCCCTCACAATCAACACCGACAACCCTCCCAGCAACAACCCTCCCTCTCCAACTCGACCGCCTGTCTCTCCTATTACTCCTCCCCTGCGTCCAACCCAACCCCCCGCGACCGAAGCCGCCAGCGCTGGCGCCAGCGGTCACTCAAGCATTACACATTCACAGCCCGGCCAGACTGCGATACCACCGCCCGCGCCTCAACCAATAGCCTTTGATTCCAACCCAGACGTCATTGCGCTCAAGTCGGCGATATCCATTTTACAAATCCAGCGGCAACGCGCTACTGCCGACATTCAAGCTCTCAGTCGCGCAAAGGATGAAGCTGTGCAGGACCCCGAAGCCTTCATAAAAGACCTCGTCGGGGGCAAGATAAATGCACCCGCGAATGACAGCGATAGCGACGGTGATGATACAGAGATGAGCGGTCAAGGCGCCAGTAATCAGCAAGACCCCGGTGAAGGCTCCTCCAAGCAGCGCATCGCTACTGAACCACCAGCATGGACGAACATTCCTCAACCGCAAAACGTCGTTCGCTGCCCGCCCATCAACTGGTCGCAATATGCTGTCGTTGGTGACTCCCTCGACAAACTCCACAACGAGCAAGTCACACATCCCAGTCAAGGCACACCAGCAACGATAGGCGCAAACGGCGTGTACGAGTTCAGAGGTGAAGGAAAGCAAGAGAGGTACCAGGGTGTTGCGGCACCCTATGCTCCAACCCAGGATCGCCTAAACAAAAAGCCCAAGGGCAGGAAATCATAAGAGACGACGAAACCATGATATTTACGAAAGCATGACTATACACGCAAGTTTTCAGTACTGTCTTTGAGCGAAGGTTACTACAATGGATAAATCACGTCTGCAAGTCGGTGTTAGTTAGATTATAGATGGTTGGCGTTTCGGAAAGCTTAATTAAGCAATACAACTCAGCATTTCAGCTGTGCCTTCAGTTAGAGATTTAACAAAGGGAAAGAAATAACCAATTATGTTAAACTGAGGGCCAATCGTTCAACCATGAAGAGAAGGTTCCTGCGTATAGAAGACTTTTAGTAATTTCCACGATGAAGAAACAGCAATATAGCCAGCAGACTCGCGAATCATGACAAGAGTCAAAATAAAAGTCCAATTGTTTTCCTTGGATATAAAGAGGCAGGTGGGCATGGCTAGACGTCTCAGGGGTCTACAATTGTGCTGCGCCGATTATACCATCCACTGCATTTACCTCGTCGTCAGAGCAAACCATACCAAGTCGACCATGTTCGAAAAGTGGTCCAATCCGCAAATCACGCCAATCCAGCATGCACCACAAAACCCCAACGCCAGATAAATCAGACCAATGCCCTTGATATTGACCTTGTACGCCTCTGAAGTTTTCATCTGAACCCTAACATCAACCCTGGCAGAGGATACGGATTACTCTGGAAAGTCCCTGAAAAGCTCCGTTAGTTTACTTATGTTGAAATGAAGATTTGTTGGAAACTTACTCCATGCTCTGTTGCACTGATCGACGGAGACGTCGGTTGTACTTTTTCTTGTCATCGGGACCTCCGCCCCAATACATCTTGGTAGCTTCGGGATTGACAATTTTGCGTGGGTCATAGGCAGGCTCATCATCTTCGAGGATGGTAAAGACAGCATCAATGTGCGATCGCACATCTTCCCTCTTAATAGGGTTTGGAGTGTAGCATGCTGTGCCGTCTGTAGCAATGTGGTGGTGGAATATCTTCGTCTCAAACTTCACACGAGGTTGCTCCTCAGGAAAGCGGGGGCTGAAGTTCATCTTGATCCTGAACAAGCCACCGTCGAGGTTAGTCATGGGACGTCCAAAATAAGTTATGACCCAGACGAAAGGGTTGTCGTTCTCAAGGAAGACGTCGTGCGGCATAGTGCTTCGTTTGAATGATTCGACAACCTGCTCGAACTGATGCTGAAGATTAACAGCCACAGTAGTCTCTCGCTTTTTTGCGTCTAGGCCCTCTTCGGCCCATTTATGAGGTTCCGCGTCGATGGCGGCCTTGATAACTTGCAGACGATTTCCGAGCTCGGGGTAGTTGAATTTGCCATCCATCGAGTTGTTGCCTGGAGACTCGAATGGCATCCTCGCAAACAGCTGGTTAGGCTTGGTTTCCGACTTGCCTTTCTCGACAGCTGCAAGGTATGATTCGTAATACCATAGGAATCTCCGCTTGCATAAATCTTTGAATGGTTCAAATGGGACAGTGGCCTCGTCGATATCATCTTCATCCATCTCATTCTGCCCCGAGAGGTTGTGCGACTGAGTGTTACCAGGGTCAATACCAAGGTAACCCTCCAAGCGTTGGATGACACTGATACGGAGTGTCTCGTGACGGATCTTCAAGAGTCAGCAAGTCCACACATAACTCGATGCCGCAACAAACCTTTTGTATATAGTCCTTCTGGTTCTTTTTGTCGCTTTCGTCATGGGCATCTTCGAATCCTGGTTCGTTTTCGTAGGGATTGGATGAAAGAAGACTCTGGATTGACAACAGGATCGATTCCAGGCCTTGCGCCGATGACCACTCCTCTCCGCGCTCTCCGCGCCATGTGCTAGTCAACGTCAGTTTACGCCTCATGTCATGGCACGATTTCGAATACCCCAAGATTGATCTGGTTATGTTAGCATATGGCATTGGTCGTAAGGGTTATGCTGGGACTTACAGGCAGACCTTGCCAGTACTGTAGACATTTGGATTAAAGCGGCATCGTCCACCATTCGTGGTGACACAGACCACATTCGGGGATTTGGAAGGGTAATCTGAAGTCAAGAATAAGACTATGATTTGTCATGGTAAGGAGGTTTTTACCTTTGTGGAACCTTATTGCAAACTGTCAGGCAGGGTCAGTTGATTCTATCAAGGACGAGTACATTGCTTGAGACAAACCTCGAAGAACCCAAACTCATAAGGAGTCTCGTGGGGGCCCATGATCAAGGCCTTTACATTACGGACATCGATATCGCGGCAGGCCACGGCAAGTGCTATGATGAGGTGATCGCGTGATCAGTGGGGATCCTTTCAGGGAGATATGTGCTGTGCACAAATAGGCGGGAGTGGCATACACAAGTCGCAGTTTTTCTGGATGTCGCCCAGCTCCTTGACATAATATTAGTATCTCAAAGCCGAAATCATGAACGAAGGGATGGCAGTGCAAGCGGATGCGGGGCAACGAACCTTGGATATACGGATAATAGACTGGTCCATAGCGCCTTGAGTGTTGCAGTCTGGATGTCGATGTCTAAAATATAGCGCTGACTGCGAAGCGCGACGCACATAGGCAAATTGCGCTCAAATGTGAAGATTAGCGATGAGTGTTTTGAGAGATGAAAGTGAGGTAAGGTAAGGGTTGATGTTGGAGTTGGAGTTGCAAGGTGGGATGAGAGTGTCGTTAAAGCCGTAGGAGGAAAGTGGGGGAGGCAACAGCTTCGTTGGGCAGGGCCGTTTATATCTTCACCTTCGACCTACTGTTCAGTGCTAGGAATGTACATATTTAATACGATGATTCACGACAAGAGACGTATTAAGGTGAGTTACTAAGGGCATCCTTATAGTAGGTGCTCTTATTGAATCGTTTAGTCTCTGCTGTTGTTCACCTGGCCTTTGACTATGAGCAATCTGGTACTGATCCGCAGGATAGATGTATCAGTGATTCGAAATAGAAGAAAGACTAATTAATACTCAGAGTCATGATTATTAATGGTTGGTTGGTTCGCTCTCTTAATAAACCCAGGGTCTTTTATTGCATGCGTTTGGGCTACTTGTATAGGTATGCCCATGTTCACTAATGGTGAGCTGTAGTTTGCTGGCCAAAGCCACGTGTCTTAACAAATAACAAGGCTTGGAGGGTGTCGATTTGGGATTATATCACAAATACCTATCCAAGGGAAACAATTGCTTAGGTAGTTCGAGGATAGCGGAATCTCGGAACACTTAGCTCTGGAAATCACGAACAGCAAACCGGGCATGGGTATTAATTATGTTAAATGTTGTGTTACGCAGTTTGTATATGAATATGAAGCACTATATCAGTCGAATTTCTCATTTCTATGTAAGAATTACAGATATAATAGGCATATAGACGTAATTCTCCCATACGAGGGCCGTTCAACTTTTGATAGTCTACCCGGAAGCTCAAAGTGGGACCGGTAGGGGTGGTGTGATCTTGTGGGCCCTAAAGAATCATAAAAACTTCCGTAGTACCTAAATCTTACCTAAACTCATATATAGGTACCTAGGTAGCTTTAGGTATTCCTTTCATAACAGAGATTAGCCCCACAAGGTATATGCTGCCTGAAGAGATCTCCCTCTAGCGGTTGCCGTAAGCGACGCGCTGCGCGTTTCTTTACGCGTAAATTGGTTAGTTCCCCATCAACGCAATTCAGCGATTTTATAAGCATTTCACCGGAAACCACCTCCAACCTCATCCACAAGGCTGAGCCACGAACATACCGACGCTCAAGACAAGAATTGAATTGAGATGGCTAGCTTCTTCGATCTCAAGGCCAGAAAGGCTGCCGCTGCTGCCAATGGCAACGCTGAGCAGAAGCAAGACAAGCCTTCAAATGCGCAAACTCAGCCTTGGGTTGAGAAATAGTATGTATATCCAAAGTGCGACATATGCTCGAAACTTACATTTTGCAGTCGACCAAAGACCCTCAGTGATGTCACTGCTCAAGATCACACCGTTGATGTGCTCCAAAGAACACTCCAGTCCTCCAATGTGCGACCCTCCCTCAACTTCAAGACACCCCAGTACTGATACCTCTCAGCTTCCTCACATGCTGTTCTATGGGCCTCCCGGAACAGGCAAAACATCAACAGTTCTAGCTCTAGCCAAGGAGCTTTACGGTCCCGAAATGATGAAGTCGAGAGTCCTCGAGCTCAACGCCTCCGACGAGCGTGGTATATCCATCGTCCGAGAAAAGGTCAAGAACTTTGCGCGAATGCAACTGACCAACCCGGCTCCTGGATACAAGGACAAATACCCCTGCCCTCCATTCAAGATCATCATCCTCGACGAGGCCGATTCCATGACACAAGATGCCCAGAGTGCACTGCGACGAACCATGGAGACATACAGCAAGATCACTCGCTTCTGCCTGATTTGCAACTACGTCACTCGAATTATCGATCCACTTGCCAGTCGATGCAGCAAATTCCGATTCAAGAGTCTCGACCAGAGTAACGCAAAGAAGCGACTGGAGGAAATCGCCGAGAAGGAAGGCGTGCTACTTGAGGATGGTGCCGTTGATGCACTTATTAAGTGCAGCGAGGGTGATCTTCGAAAAGCCATTACCTATCTGCAAAGTGCGGCTCGCCTCGTAGGCGCCAGTGCTCCTGATAAGGAGGCTGACGGTGACGAATCAATGGATGTGGATAAGAAGGCAGTCACGGTTAAGATCATCGAGGATATTGCTGGTGTTATTCCGGACCGTACCATTGATGATCTCGTCAAATCAATACGACCAAAGAAGTCAGGATCATCGTACCAGAGCATTTCGGACGTTATCGAACAGCTGGTTGCCGATGGCTGGAGTGCAGGACAAGTCGTCAATCAAGTAAGTCTAGTATCATCTATGACTGAATTAGTTGCTAATAATACCCCACAGCTCTATCAAGCTTTGATCTTCGACGAGACAATCCCCGATGCGCAGAAGAACAAGATTGTTTTGGTATTTTCAGAAGTTGATAAACGACTAGTAGATGGAGCAGACGAGCATCTCTCCATCCTAGACCTGTCGGTGAGAATATCAGCTATCATGATGAAGAAATAAGTCCTTCGGCTTTGTACCTAGTCTGCTGCACCAAGCAATGTGGAACGGAGTTGTGGTTAGATGGATTGGCGTTTGAACTGGTTCTATACCATCAGATATCTATTGTACTTGCTTGACGCTATATTACTCTAATCCTATGCTGTGTCTTCCTGACCAATTAGTCCTAAGTTTCCATTCAAACTGGACCATGCGTCCTTTGGCTCCGTGCAGCTTTTCTCCGTATGCTTTCTTCCCTTGCTTGGAGATTTGGGACCTGCCTCTAGCCAGACATCATCCTCTGTAGTATCGGCTTGAACCTCTCCCTCTTGAACTACCTCAACTTGGCCTAGTAGCTGGTCAATTTCTTGCAATGTCTGCATAGAGTTCTCCAAAGCAAGTTGGCCGCCTTCGACCTGTTCCGCTACATTCTCGAGCGTAGCAATCTTGGCTGAATCTGCAGCCAAAACCCAAGGCTGAATCTTGCCAGTCAATCCTGATCGTTCCTCTGAACCAAGGAACTCTCCAAGGCCAGACCTCCTTCGAGATGCCGGAGCCACAGCGTGAGACGGAAGTAGCTGGCTTTCTTCTTCCAAATGGCTGAGTGACTGGCAGTTATCCTTAATTTCCCTGCTGAGAGTTGTATTGACATGGGCCTTTTGCGTTATCATGGCCTTTTGTTTCTTGGATACGGTGAGAAGAGTCTCTATATATGGAGTGAGAAGATAGGTGCTTGATGTGGGTTCTGGTTCCTCAGCCTGCCGTTTGGTGGTGGAGGGAGCCAAAACAGGAACTGCCGATGACCCGGGCGGTTCGCCAGCAGAGGCAAGAAGGGACCGCCTTGTTGCAAGATAATTGGCGTATTTTTCTTTTATGGTGTTAAGTTGCTTGGTTATCGTAGCTTGGTCTGCAGTTGATTGGCTATGACTCCCAGAACTGCGGTCATCTCCGTGTTCATCCCCTGATGCCTTGCTCAGCTCAGTTTCAATCCAGCTGATAAGCTCATTCCTCGTTATGTTTAATGCATGCAATCTGATACCATTGCTGATAACATCTGGTATGTTTTGAGCATTTGCTCTCGTTTCTCGAAGTAACTGCTCTTCTCGCCTCAGGAGGAGTTTCGCCCTTAATACGGCCTTTTCGAGCTGAGCAACCTGTTCTGTCAAGTCGGTCTTCTTTACGCTTTGCTGTGCAACGAGACTGTTCACCACTTCTTTCGGGACGCTTGGTCGACTAGCAGCATTGTGGAAAACATCTTCAGGATCCAGATATTCGGGTGCAGCGGCTGGTTTCTGCATAAGAGAGTCAAGGTGATTTTGAACAGCTGAGAGTCGCGCTTGTTTGGCCTGAAGTTTTAGAAGTGAAAACCGTTCTTCTAGTAACTCGTTGCTGGATGAGGGCTCCTGAGTTGAGGATGTAGAGGGAAGATTGGTTTGTGAGGCATCTTCATATTTTCGACGCGCATCGACATTGGCCTTTAGTGCCTCGATATAGTCTCTATAGATTCCTTTCGAAATTGGATCTAGAGTCACGTCGCGCGTTGGATCTGCCAGTGATACTGGCTGCTTGACTGGGCCATCATAGGAACATGATCCTAGATGAAGAGCTAAAACTCGTCGAATATAGTTGACCTGTTCGCGTGGCTTGATGAAGGGGTCAAGGGTTTTCCGAAATGTCTCAATGGTCTCAGAAGGATTTGTCATTGTGATTCATGATTTGTCGGTGAAGAGGGTTCTGGTTGGGGCTTGTTGCTCTGGTTCCAGTGTAAAGTAAATAGACGAAATATGTTAGTACATGGGCTGCTTAGACGATATTGAGCTGTGGCTAGTGCCCGCTGAACCAACACGTCAATAGTCATATGGTACGTATAAGAAAGGAAGATCTCCTGTAACTCTCAAGTATCGTTTCTTATAGAGAATGAGGTTTGTATTGCTTCCATTTCTTATTTTAAGCACAGAATTATGAAGCAACATACGAGCTTCAGCCACATATGAAGTTGCGCCACAAACGCGCCGCAAGCTCTCATCCAAAATTGGCCTAGTGCTGCTGCCTTCAAGGCTGAGATCTGAAATTTATGATCGCGACTTGAATTCTCAAACTTTAGACGACTACAACCCTTTTTCAACGACTGCGCACCAATCGCAGAATTCAACAAATTTAAGCAGCGGCTACATATCTGATTCAGTCGCGTCGGTGGCAAACTCATGGTTATTTAAGAGCCAAGCGCCCCAGGCTTCTGTCGAGAACATCGACGTTCTCCAATAATAACAACCTAATAATCTAGCCATCATGTCTGACGCGAATCGAGATGTGTCGCAGTACAAGTACTCGGCCATGTCGAACCTGGTTCTCCAGGCCGATCGCCGATTCGTTACGAGGCGAACCGATGAGGCTACAGGTGATCCAGAGTCGTTGGCCGGACGCTTGAGTATTCGAGATATGGGTGCTCGAGTTGCACGCGACGACGCGCCGAAAGCAAAGAAGCAACCTGGACTTCCCGACATCGAGCGAGGCAGTTTAAGGGAAGGCGAGGATATCCTGGCACGAGAACAGCGCAGACGAAAGGCAGAGGCGCCTCAATCGACAGGTGTTCTTGGCGCCAACGATCTCTTGGTGGAAGGCATCACATACCGACCACGAACCGCAGCGACGCGAGCAACTTTCGATCTCATCATTACGATAGTGGCGAATAACCTCGGCGATGTACCCCACGAGGTTGTGCGCAGCGCGGCGGATGCTGTTCTCGAATACTTGAAGGACGACGATTTGAAGGATCTGGATAAGAAGAGGGAAATCGACGATATCTTGGGTGTAACATTGAACCCCAAGCAATTTAATGAGTTGGTGAACCTCGGCAAGAAAATCACAGATTACGACGCCCAGGATGATGACGAGGATGTCGCTATGGGAGGTGCCGATGGCGAAGATGCCGAAATAGATGAGCGCCAAGGTGTTGCTGTTGCCTTCGATGAAGACGAAGACGACGAAGAGGGTGGCATTGTCCACGAAGTCCGCGACGAGTCTTCCGAGGATGAAGAGGAGGAAGGAGAGGAAGAAGAGAAAGATCAGGATGCCAAGGGCAAGAGGGAAGACGCTGTTGCCGATGTAGGGGATGAGATGATCCTCGACTCAGCGCCTTCAGAAGGCAAACAAGACGAAAAGGAGAAGCACAGCATACCAGCTCGGGACATCGATTCATTCTGGCTACAGCGTGAGATAGGCGCTTTGTATCCCGATGCTCACGAGCAAACAGACAAAGCAAAGGAAGCCCTCAAGATTCTATCCGGAGAGCCTGGTGAAGATGGCGAGGAAAAGTCGCTTCGTGATGTTGAGAACGATCTCATGGAGTTGTTCGATTACGAGCACCATGAACTGGTTCGGAAGTTGGTCGAGAACAGGGAGAAGGTCTTCTGGCTTACCAAATTGGCCAAAACAGAGACTCCTGAGGAGCGTGCTGATGTGGAGCGAGAAATGACCTCGGAAGGTCTCCAATGGATTCTCAACGAATTGAAGGGCAAGGATACTGCCGAGGGAAAGAAGGGCAAGATCGATATCAAGATGGACATTGATGTTCCCGCTTCTTTTACTACTGAAGCACCCAAGACTGAACGAGTTGAGGGCCAACTCGTTGGTGGACTTCAACCTCGAAAGCTCATCAACCTTGATAATCTTGTCTTCGATCAGGGTAACCACCTGATGACAAACCCCAAAGTCCGACTACCAGAGGGTTCAACAAAGAGAACTTTCAAAGGATATGAGGAAATTCACATCCCTACCCCTAAGAAACGCAATGAGCCTGGCGACGTTTTGGTACCTATTTCTGACATGCCTGAGTGGTCACGAGCTCCCTTTAGCAAGAACCAGTCCTTGAACAAGATTCAGTCCAAGTGTTATCCTTCGGCATTTGATGACGACGGAAACATGCTTGTTTGTGCCCCTACTGGTAGTGGAAAGACAAACGTTGGTATGCTCGCGATTCTCCGGGAAATTGGAAAGCACCGTAACCCTGAGACCGGCGATATTGACCTTGACGCTTTCAAGATCGTCTGTATCGCTCCTCTGAAGGCGCTGGTCCAGGAGCAGGTTGGTAACTTGGGCAACAGACTTGAGTCTTATGGCATCCGAGTCGCAGAATTGACCGGTGATCGTCAGCTCACCAAGCAACAAATCGCTGAGACACAAATCATCGTCACCACCCCCGAGAAGTGGGACGTCATCACGAGAAAGTCGAATGACTTGACCTACACTAACTTGGTGCGCCTCGTTATCATTGACGAAATCCATCTTCTTCACGACGACCGTGGTCCCGTACTGGAGAGCATTGTCAGTCGAACAATACGTAAGACTGAACAAACTGGCGAGCCAGTTCGAATCATTGGTCTTTCTGCCACTCTCCCCAACTACAAAGATGTTGCGAGCTTCTTGCGAGTGGACACGAAGAAAGGCCTCTTCCACTTCGACGGCTCTTACAGACCTTGTCCTCTACGACAGGAGTTCGTTGGTGTCACCGACCGTAAAGCCATTAAGCAGCTGAAGACCATGAACGATGTCTGTTACAACAAGGTTATTGAGCATGTGGGTACAAATCGAAACCAGATGCTTATCTTCGTACACTCCCGAAAGGAGACTGCAAAGACTGCCCGTTACATCCGGGACAAAGCCCTCGAATCAGAAACAATCAACCAGATCCTTCGTCATGATGCTGGTAGTCGTGAAGTTCTCAACGAAGCATCGTCTCAGGCGACTGACCAGGATCTCAAGGATATTTTGCCATACGGTTTCGGCATTCACCACGCTGGTATGAGCCGAGTTGACAGGACAGATGTTGAAGACCTTTTTGCCCGTGGTGCTATCCAGGTGCTGGTATGTACTGCAACGCTAGCTTGGGGTGTCAACTTGCCTGCCCATACAGTCATTATCAAGGGTACGCAAGTTTACTCTCCCGAGAAGGGTAGCTGGGTTGAGCTCAGCCCTCAGGACGTTCTTCAGATGCTTGGTCGTGCTGGTCGACCCCAGTATGACACTTATGGAGAAGGTATCATCATCACAACCCAGAGTGAGATGCAATACTATCTTTCGCTTCTAAACCAGCAGCTCCCAATTGAAAGTCAGTTTGTCAGCAAGCTGGTCGACAACCTGAATGCCGAAATCGTCCTCGGCAACGTTAGAACCCGTGATGAGGGTGTTGAGTGGCTGGGCTACACATATCTTTTCGTCAGAATGCTTCGCTCACCTGGTCTTTACCAGGTAGGCGCCGAGTATGAGGATGACGTGGCTCTTGAGCAGAAGCGAGTTGACTTAATTCATTCAGCCGCTATGGTCCTGCGAAAGTCGAATCTGATCAAGTATGACGACAAAACTGGAAAGCTTCAATCAACAGAGCTTGGCCGTATCGCCTCTCACTACTACATCACATTTGGTTCCATGGAGACTTATAACAACCTCATCCAGCCTTCTATCACTACCATTGAGCTCTTCCGTGTCTTTGCTCTCAGTGCCGAGTTCAAATATATTCCCGTTCGACAGGATGAGAAGCTTGAGTTGGCTAAGCTACTGGGCCGAGTGCCAATTCCTGTCAAGGAGAGCATCGAGGAGCCCCACGCGAAGATTAACGTGCTCTTGCAAGCGTACATCTCGCGCCTCAAGCTCGATGGTCTGGCTTTGATGGCGGACATGGTATACGTGACACAATCTGCCGGCCGTATTCTTCGTGCTATCTTTGAGATTGCGTTGAAGAAGGGCTGGGCAACTGTTGCGAAGACTGCTTTGGACCTCTGCAAGATGGCTGAGAAGCGTATGTGGCCAACCATGTCCCCTCTACGACAGTTCCCTTCTTGTCCAAGGGACGTTGTTCAAAAGGCTGAAAGAATCGACGTATCTTGGAGCAGCTATTTTGACTTAGACCCCCCTCGCATGGGTGAGCTTCTGGGTCTGCCCCGAGCTGGTCGAACTGTCTGTGGACTGGTATCTAAGTTCCCCCGAGTCGAAGTGCAGGCTCAGGTTCAACCCATGACCAGATCGGTACTTCGTGTCGAACTCAGCATTACTCCTAACTTCGAATGGGATGATTCTGTGCATGGTGCTGCCGAGAGCTTCTGGATTCTGGTCGAAGATTGTGATGGGGAAGATATCCTCTACCATGATACCTTCTTGTTGCGCAAGGAATACGCGGAATCGGAGCAAAATGAGCATATTGTCGACTTCACGGTTCCTATCACGGATCCTATGCCCCCCAATTATTTCGTCTCAGTCATCTCTGACCGATGGATGCATGCCGAGACCAGACTTCCTGTTCCTTTCCACAAACTGATCTTGCCTGAGAAGTTCCCTCCTCACACAGAACTTCTCGAGCTCCAGCCTCTTCCCGTTTCTGCTCTCAAAGTGTCAAGTTATGTCGATCTCTATCCCACATGGAAGCAGTTCAACAGAATCCAAACGCAAACTTTCAACTCGCTGCATAAGACAGATGCGAACGTATTCGTCGGAGCTCCTACGGGCAGTGGAAAAACTGTGTGTGCCGAATTTGCTCTTTTGAGACACTGGACAAAGGGCGATGTTGGCCGAGCTGTGTACATTGCTCCTTACCAAGAGCTTGTCGACTCTCGCCTCCAAGATTGGCAGAAGAGGCTCAGCCACCTGAATGGTGGTAAGGAGATTGTGAAGCTCACCGGTGAGACAGCTACTGATCTCAAGCTTCTGGAGAAGGGTGACTTGATCTTAGCGACACCGACGCAATGGGATGTGCTGTCGAGACAATGGAAGCGACGCAAGAACGTTCAGACGGTCGAGCTGTTTATTGCTGATGAGGTCCATCTTCTCGGCGGCTCGCAGGGTTATGTGTATGAGACGATCGTCTCTCGTATGCACTACATCCGCACTCAGACTGAGCTGCCCCTGCGAATTGTCGCATTGAGTGTCTCGCTGGCGAACGCTCGGGATATTGGTGAATGGATCGATGCGAAAAAGCACGATATCTACAACTTCAGTCCCCATGTGCGACCTGTACCTCTGGAGCTTCACCTCCAGTCCTTTACTAACCCTCATTTCCCATCTCTCATGCTTGCTATGGCTAAGCCCACATATCTGGCTATTACACAAATGTCTCCTGATAAGCCTGCCATGATCTTTGTGCCTAGTCGCAAGCAGACTCGTGCAACTGCCCGTGATCTTCTGGCTGCCGCTTTTGCTGATGACGACGAAGACCGTTTCCTTCATGCTGAGGTAGAGCAAATGAAGCCCCTTCTCGAACGTATCAACGAGGAGGCGCTCGCCGAGGCTCTATCTCACGGTGTTGGTTATTACCATGAAGCTCTTAGCCAGAGTGACAAGCGAATTGTCAAGCATCTTTACGATAATGGCGCCATTCAGGTGCTTGTTGGCTCTCGAGATGTTTGCTGGGAGCTTAACAGCACAGCCCATCTTGTCATCGTTATGGGCACACAATACTTTGAGGGCCGTGAACATCGATATGTTGATTACCCTCTTAGCGAGGTGCTGCACATGTTTGGTAAAGCCCTTCGCCCGTCCAAGGATGGTCGCGGCCGTGGTGTTCTCATGTTGCCCCAAGTGAAGCGCGAGTACTACAAGAAGTTCCTCAACGAAGCTCTCCCTGTAGAGTCGCATCTGCACAACTATTTGCACGATGTTTTCGTGACAGAGATCAGCACCAAGATGATTGAGTCGGGTGACGATGCGATCAACTGGACTACCTTCACATACTTCTACCGAAGACTGCTTGCTAACCCAAGTTATTACAGCTTGACCAGCACAACGCACGAGGGTCTCAGTAACTACATGTCTGATCTGGTTGAGACAACTCTAAGGGAGCTCAGCGAATCCAAGATCATTGAGTTTGACGAGGATGATGGATCCGTGACGCCCCAGAACGCTGCTATGATCGCCGCATACTATAATATTTCTTACATCACGATGCAGACTTTCTTGCTCTCATTGAGTGCTCGTACGAAGCTCAAGGGCATCATGGAAATCGTCACTTCAGCAACTGAGTTCGAGTCGATCCAGATCCGACGTCATGAGGATGGTTTATTGCGGCGCATCTATGACCGAGTTCCTGTCAAGATGTCTGAGCCAGTTTATGATTCACCTCACTTCAAGTCTTTCGTCTTACTCCAGTCTCACTTCTCTCGCATGCAGTTGCCGATTGATCTAGCAAAGGATCAGGAAGTCCTGTTATCAAAGGTTCTGAGCCTCCTGAGTGCCATGGTTGACATTTTGTCTTCGGAAGGTCATCTCAACGCCATGAGCGCCATGGAAATGTCGCAAATGATTGTTCAAGGAATGTGGGATCGAGATAGCCCTCTTAAACAGATTCCTCACTTCTCACCGGAGGTTGTCAAGGTGGCTAATGAATTTGGGTACGTATCAAGGTGTGATTTGGGGGCTAGGACGCCAGCTAACGTTGTCCACAGAATCAAGGATATCTTTGATTTCATGGAGGCCATGAATCCGGATGAGAACGCCGATTACAACAAGCTCGTTAAGAGACTTGGCCTTTCCCAAACCCAATTGGCACAGGCGGCGAACTTTACAAACGACAAGTACCCTGATTTGGAGCTTGAGTACGAGGTCCTGGATGAGGATGAAATTAGGGCAGGTGAACCAGCCTGTCTGAGCATCAAGATTGCTCGCAACCTGGAGGAGGAAGATAGCGATTATGACTCTACTGTGCACGCGCCATTCTACCCCTCCAAGAAGATGGAGAATTGGTGGTTGGTTGTTGGTGATGAGAAGACCAAGAGCCTCCTGGCTATCAAGCGAGTAACAATCGGGCGGGAACTCAACGTTCGCCTCGAGTACACTGTGCCATCACCAGGTGAGCATGATTTGAAGCTGTTCCTAATGAGTGATAGTTATGTTGGAGTCGACCAAGAGCGGGAATTTTCGGTTACAGCAGCCGAGGGCATGGACGTGGATGACGATGAAGAGGACGAGGACGAGGACGAGGAGTAGAAGCTCAGAAGCCCGCTCCAATTACAATTACCACGGCGATTGCCAGCGATGGCGTTGTACACTATTGCAGACTACGAATGCGAATTTAGGGAGATAATAATCGAATCTATCAACTGGGACGATGACTTAGGATGTTGCATGTGACTGAGATGTACTCCTTGAGACGAGTTTTCCCGATACAAGCTGAGTTATGTGGAGGCCCAATAATGCAGCACGATTAAAGAGGCGCGAGGGGTTAAGATCGAGTATTCACAACGCCAAACGCGTCAAGAGAGAGCTAGACCGACGGCGTGACTTTTGCCAGGGAAAGAAAGGTGAAGATGGTGACAAAAGAGACTATGGACGCGTCCCTTCGGCTGGTCTCGTATACCAGGGCGTCGAATCAGCGTCGAATACGCGCTGGGCCTTTGATGTCGTGTGAGAGAGGGACAGAGCCTGGGGTTGGGGATGACGCCGCCCGCCAATGCCAGATATCCGTCACGTGACCGACGCATCCTCTGGTGACGTTTGAAGGACTTCTGCTTCCCTTGCAAGGCCAGGTCCAGCCCATCAACTCGCACCAGCGTTTTTTCCCTTGGTCATTCCCCAACATCACAGCACAACTCGAGGAGGCGCTTCTCATCATCAATTGCGCAACTATCCTCAACACAGCATCTCCATCGCGCTACGAATCTTGCGCTCCATTGACACGCGCATTACACCACCTGCAACGCGTTCGCCTATATTTTGCGAGTTAGAATTCTACTTCTGGCCCCTGTGATTTGTGACAAGCGAAACACCGTCACCACTCTTGCCATGGCCGATCAGCTCAACGAGAAGCCTGAGGTTGAGGCACCTGCTTCAGACGTGCAGGAAGCTCCTACCACTGAGAAACCTGCTGAGCCATCATCGATCGGAAAGGACGCCGCAAAGGCCGAGGGCGAGGCATCTAAGGAGGATACAAAGGTCGCTGAGGGTAAGTCATGACCACGATGCATTTGGCATCTATTGCGCACTTGGTCGCATTGCCCTTGAAACCGCGCTTCGATTTCTCGCGTGCTCTGTCGCTTAGGCGCGTCCTTCCCTTTGTCAGACCCCATGCTGACCACATCGCGCACGCAGAAACTAAGCAACCTGGAAAAACAGAGAAATTTACCGAAGACAAAGACGCGACTGAAGCACCAAAGGAGGATGCAAACCCCGCTGAAGAGGGCGCCGATACTGAAATGAAGGACGCGACTGAGGCCCCGGCTGCCGAGGAGACCAAGGCCGAGAACTCCGCTCCATCTGCCGATGGCGAGACAGCAACCGAAAACGCCGCCACTGAAACTCCTTCAGCAAAGGCGAAGAACAACAGACGCAAGTCCACTGGTGGTGCCAGCCGCAAGAGTCTGAGCAAGAAAGCTTCCAAGGCGCGTCTCACCCATCTGGATGCCAAGCCAGGAGACCACTTCTTGGTCAAGCTCAAGGGATTCCCTGCCTGGCCTGCTATCATTTGCGATGAGTCAATGCTGCCTCAAGCTCTGGTTGATAGCCGTCCTGTAGCTGCGGCACGACCTGATGGCTCATATACCGAGGCCTATGCTGATGGTGGCAAACGTGTCAATGACAGAACTTTCCCTGTCATGTATCTTCACACAAACGAATTGTAAGTTGGCATCCACTGTGATCCGAGGCCACTGCTAACATGACTATAGTGGCTGGGTGCCCAATACTCTACTTACAGAGCTTACCCCCTCGAAGGCTGAAGATGCCATCACCGATAAGATGCGCAAGGATCTCAGGGAGGCATTCTTGCTCGCGGTCGAGCACAACTCCATCGATCACTATAAAGACGTCCTTAAGCAATTTCAAGATGAGTTGATTGCTAAGCAGCAAGCTGCTGCGACACCCAAGAAGTCCAAGAAGGGCAAGGCCAAGGCTGCCGATGAGGACGTCGATATGGAGGACGTCAATGATACTGCTACAGATAGGTCAAAGTCCAAGAAGCGTAAGGCTGAGGACGACGCAAGCGTAAGCACTACCACCAGCAGGTTGGCGATTCCATGTGCTAACAGGCGAAGCAGACACCGCAAAGGCCTGAATCTGTTAAGAAACCCAAGATCAAGCTCAATACTTCAACCCCCAAGACCGCCAATGGCACTCCCAAAACCAAGGAAGAATCCGCGGCTAAAGCTAAGGTCAAGGTCAAGAAGCCTTCCGACAAGAAGAGTGAGGGCCCCAAGAAGGCCAAGATGACTCCTGAGGAGCGACGACACCATAAGGAGGTAATATATATACCCGGCTCAAAGAGATAGCTCTTGCTAACAATTTCATAGAAGGAAGTGCTGTACCTCCGACATAAACTTCAAAGAGGTCTTCTTACAAGGGACCAGCAGCCCCAGGAATCTGAAATGGAACAGATGTCCGAGTACGTTACCATGTTGGAGAATCTGAAGGACCTTGAAGTGTCCATCATTCGTGCGACCAAGATCAACAAGGTTCTTAAGGCTATTCTTAAATTGGAATCAATCCCCCGCGAGAATGATTTCCATTTCAAGGACCGTTCCAAGGTTCTCCTGGAGAAGTGGACTCAGTTGCTGGCTACTGAAACTCCTGCCCCTGCGGCTGATGTCACCAACGGCGTGAATGGCAAGTCAGAAGCAAAGACAGAAGATAAGAAGGACGACAGTGGCAAAGAGACCACTGAAGAGCCCAAATCTGAAGCCCCGAAGACTGAGGAGTCCAAGCCTGAGGAGGCCGAGGAGAAGATCGAGGAAACGCCACAAGCCTCAGCCGCTGAAGAGAAGGACGACGTAAGTGGTGACTAACTCACACCAAGATGAGCTTGGCTAACCAACAACAAGACTGTCGCACCTCCCGAGCCTGTTGAAGCTGCGGCTTAGGCAAGCAATCATATGGTTCGACTCACGGTGATTTAGAACAACGTACTTCATGGCGTCAAGGTTACGGTCCCCAAATCCTGGTCTTTTTCTGATTCTTTTGCTTTTTATTATGCTTTTTCTTTCAGCAGTGGTAAAAGTGACTTCGTCGCGTCGCGTCTTTTCGGTATCTGTATGAATATCTGCCAAACCTGGCGGCAGAGGTGCGCCGCGACTCACTGGAGTCTTAGTGAGCTCAGCAGGGACGGAGGCAAAATAACTTTTTGAGGGGCTTGTACAAAGGGGAAAATCATTGAATCTTGGGACAAGGGAGACTCGCTTCACGTGGGTTTCTTTGGACCGGACGAACGGGGAAGGAAAACATGGCTTATCAAGGAGGCATATGGGATGGATGGATGTCAAGTGAAGCGAAGCGCAGCGAGCAAAGCTCAAAGAATGAGATGAGGTGATTTCGAGAGGAGGCGCATGAGAATGAGGATTCGGTGAGCAATAGCATACAGATGATGAATGGGACAAAGAATTAGATGTGTTAAGAACGATGGCTGGCTGTGCATGCTGAATTAATTATATTAGTACTATCATAAGTAGGTACGCATTATATCCCGTGGCTCATGTCCTGAGTAAAGGGGAAGATTTGCTGGTTGTTAGTGTACAGTGCGCTATACAGTGCTAATCAACGCGTCTACCGTCTGAAAACGCGTTGACCTTCACCCTCGATCCAGCCTTCAGGAGCTTCATCTTCAAGACTTTGGCATCTCGTACCTCATAAAACTGTTAACTATGGCACGTGAAGAGTCGAAACAGGAAACTTACAGTCAACAAGACCACCAGGTAATAAAAATCAGTCACAAGGCGTACACCCTTTCATTAACTCAACCAACAGGTCGCATATATCTTTGACCCTGAAGACGACGGGACACGCCAAAAGCCCGCCAAGCGAAGAAGAAGGTCAAAACAAGCTCAAGATGCAGCAGAATCAATCAAGGACTCATCCCCTTTCGTGCCTCTACTTAATGGTGCTGAGAAACCCGAGTATGTTAAGCTGAGGGAGACGCTATTTCATGAGAGCTGGGCAAAGATCGATGAGCGTATTGAGGTGAGTGAAAGAGACTGGTTCATTTGAACTGTGACTCACTTGAAATAGGAAATTCTCAAAACTTCAAATTTGGAAACTCTTAATGAAGTCAGCGAGTTTGCCAAAGTTGCAATAACAGATTCGTAAGAGTTCAGCCCTGGACATTACATGCAACCCCTAATTCTGGTACAGTGGGGATAGGACCCCTTCAGCATTCATCATCACAGGACCAAACATCGCATCACAGGATCTCCTCTTTCAGCAGTTATCAGAGACGCTTCAACAAACAACTTCAAGCAAGTTTGTTGGCTTGCGGTCGTCAGAAGCGTCGACGCTTAAAGCCATGCTGAAGAAGATTATTCGAGATGTCACAGCCAATGTTTCCACAGGTGAGGATGATGATCTTCAAGTGGAAGATGGCCGAGAGGTGAGTTTTTGACTCTGATGGGAGAGGGCAATGCTAATACTTCACAGGGCCGAAGATATCTCGACTATGACCTTGAAGCGCTGCATGCATTCATCAAACCCCAAAATGTCGAGCATATCTTTGTTGCGTTTCAAGATAGTGAAGGGTTTGACAGTAGTCTGTTATCAGATCTAGTTATCCTCTTCAAGTCAGTTATTTGTCTCACAAACCACAATTAGCCCGCTAACATCGTCAAGCTCCTGGCGCCCGCGCATTCCCTTTACTCTACTCTTTGGCATTGCTACATCAGTCGAGCTCCTTCAGGCCAGACTGCTCAAATCTGCATGCCAGCAGATTTACGGGGCGCAATTTGATGTGATCCAGACCTCGGCCATTCTCGAAAATGTCTTCAAAGCAGCTGTAGCAGCATCTGATGCCCCTGTGGTGCTGGGAGCCTCGCTCCTACGCAGCATACTTGACCGTCAGCATGACCAGGTTTCAGGCATTCAGACATTTACAATGTCGTTGAAGGTGCGCTTTAAATGTATGAAGAACGACCCAGTGATAGCTAACTCGCAGTAGTACGCTTATATGTGTCATTTCTACGCAAATCCCCTTAGCGTTCTTGGCCATGCTACAATAGTGGAAGCTGAACATGTTGAAGCTATTCGGCATGTGGATTCATTCAGAGAGAATGTTGAACAGGCAGTAGAATCTGGCGTGTTGGATAATGTGCAATACGCCAAAGATTTGCTTGAACATGATGATTTTCTCGTCTCACAAGTTCAACACAGTCTTACCCACCGCCAAGAGTCTATGGAAGACTTCTTGCGAGCGCTTCTCATTCTCAGAGAGGCAGAGGCTCAAGATATCGAGTTCTCGAGTGCCTATGTCGAGGCTTTGGATGAGGGTATTTTAATCACTGAAAACTCAAGAGCGGCTGAGTCAGTACGACGTATGGATGTCAACGAGCTACTAGTGATGCTCCGTAAGGTTGTCTCAATCTTGCAAAACGGAGAATACGATTTACTTCTCGGTCCAGCTACGAAGCCGGAAGACATTGAGTTTCGGGACGCTCTGGCAAGACAGCTCGTCAATTTGGAAGAGTTGCACGCAAAAGCACAAGAGCAAGGTATCACGCTACGAAGTAAATATAGTGGACAGAGCAAGGTGATGCGAACCACTGTGATTGCACAAAGAGTTCAATTGAGTCACGATTCGGCTGCACTCACAGACGAGGACAAGCAACTTACTCAGGCAGTCGACGACATCACAGCGTTGTTGACGGCGCATGTTGAGTTTGTTCGGCCGGGCTCCCTTTTGCTGTCAGAGAGCTGGCTATACGATTCTCGGGCTCCATCGCGGGATGTATTCGTACCTCGGCCACGAGCTGTTCTAGAACGCTGCCTCACCAGACCGCACGACTATTTGTCATGTTCATGCTGCAAGCCAGGCGATGGAGATGCACCAGCGACAATGCCTGCCACGGCTCTCCTGTACTGTCTGTATACAGAAACTGGCAGCCTCATCAACGTGGCAGACCTATGGGCTGCATTCTCTGCACTGGTAAGCGAAGACGAGACAGACGAACGCAAGTCACTGGTAATGTTTTACCGTGCGCTGGCTGAACTGAGGGCTTTGGGATTCGTCAAAGCGAGCAAGAAGAAAGCGGACCATATTGCCAAGCTCAAGTGGCTCTAAGGAAGAATTTGCATTCGCATTGGCTGGCAGAGTTTGAAAAAGAGAGACATGGCGAGAAGATTGAGGACTGCAACCGCCAAATGAGGGAGGCCCTTTGTACTTGAGGGGATGGGACGGAATTAACTATATCTGGAAACAGGTTTTTGTCTTGAGATGGAACCGAGGTCAAGCCAATGGCCACAAAGAGGCCATGTGAGGTCGCAAGAAGGAGAGGAGAGAAAATGTGTCGTCAGTCTAAGACATCCAAGAACTAAGACACGAGGTGGCTGGGAATTGGGGTCAGTCAAGTCACGGTTACAGCCAACGCATCAGAATCCAAGACATGCATATTGAGACATGAATTTAGACGCCGGGAGCGGAGGGAACTGCATAGAACAAAGCATCATGTGAATGCGATGAGTCTCGTCTGATATTCAAGGGCTTGCTAACTAACTAATTAATCAATGGAACAAAAGAATAGAATAATAGCAATAAAGATATTTACATCATCTCATTGTCTTGTCTAGTTTTGTCTTTGAGTCATGGCCAGCTAATGGCTCCAAGTCACATTCCACGCCATCCGCTGTTGGTGTCTCTTGTTTCCATCAAGATAGCGCCTCTGACCAACCCAATTGCGTCTAACGCAGTTATTGTTGTCTTTCCGAAGACTATGTCTCACAGGCCAGTCCACCCAAACCCAGAATTAAACCCTGGAACTCAAAGCGGTTCCGGGTCCAAGCTCGTCAAGTCCAGGCAGTCAAAGAAGGCTTTACCTAGAACAGTATCTCGTCACATCTGGGGGTGTGCGTTAGTGAGCTGAGCTGCTCATTGTAAAAGAAAACCAAGGCCAAGACAAGGCCAATGGAGCAGTCAGCTACGGCTACGTCTTCGGTCACAAAGACCCTTCAACTGGCTGCTCGCGATCTTAGCTCCTAGGACAAAAGGGCGGGGAGAGATCTTGGTAGAAGAGAAGGTCATGATCTTGTTTCAACGTAGAGTAGTCTCATCTATATATCCCACCCAACCGCTGTTCTTCTCTTCACTTCTTCTGATTAACAAAAGTTAAGCCTTCTCCTCTGATCAAGGAATCAATCGACTACGAAACTCAAAGACGTGTCTGTGCTGTCATCTATTCACTACTGACTCTGGACTCTGCGGAAAAGACCGCCTCGGTTCGCTTGTTGATAGCCACCCCGCCAAAGCCAATTCACCGTCATCTACGCAGGCCACGCTCTATTGATCATTCACTCACAAGAGCTATACCTATTCAGAGGCGTCGATCTTGCAGAAACCAAGAGACTGGTTCTCTTTGGCTGCTACAAAAGCTTGAGAAAAGTCACTCTACTCAACTCTCCTGCAACACCACCTGACACCACTTATAACAACCGCTACAATGATGAGAGGAGAGATCCCCTCAAGGCATCGTCAGACCTTTGGTCAGCGTCGACTTGCAAAAAACCCAAATCTCCAGCGCAAGCTAGAACAAATGGCTCTGCCGCTTGCTCCTCTCGTCCAGCTCACCACAGGCGCTGTTCATCCATCTTTTCCCACTACAGTCCTCAACTTCTGGCTTCTCACCGATGAGCAGCTTGAGTCTCTGGCTCACTTCTACCACCAGAGAACACCATCGTCGTGGACAAATCAATATCCTTGCCCAATTACCTGGAGGTCTGATCTGCCTCTTGAGGAGAAGCGGCGCAAGATGGGCAAGTTCATTGGTCTTCGAGGCTGTGAATCACCTATCCTTCTTAAGTCGGAGGAAGAGATTCTAGCAGAGGCACGAAAGGCGAGGCTCGCAGCCGAGGAGGATCTCTGGAGGCGAAAGCACTTTTCCTAATACATTAAGCGACTTTGGAGGATATGGCGTTAATGGTTAATCATGGTGGATGGTCTGGTTTTGGTAATGGTGTTTTTGGATTTACAGGAGTTTTGCATATGTTTCTTGTTCTTGGCTTTTGGCATATTCAAGGGTTGGTCGCATTGCTAGACATGGCCTGCTGGCCAGCGTGCATCATTGCATTTTCATAGGAGTACAAAGAGCCCATACATACATATATCAATAGAGAAGAAGCCCATGCTACTATTTTCAAAATCAACCTCAACGCCACTTAATGTTGGTTCCCTCCAATCTTCCCTATACACACCGAGAGTGTGCGCCTTGCAAGTAATATCTGGTATACTAAACAACCCAAGCTTGAAGAGGTAGGTTCGTAACCGTGTATATGTAAAGACCTGTTTATTCTCGCAACCCCATGAGAAATCTCTACTCCTTCATTTCTTGCCCTTCTTCTTTGAGGGGGTGTCGACCATAACAGCATCCTCCTCACTGGTAGTCTTGGTAGAAGAGCTCTGTTCAGAACCATCAAGCTCCTTCATGAAGTCCGACTGGATCTGTCCTCGGCGCTTCTCCCACCACTGCTTCTCTGACTCGGCCTGGGCGAGAATCTCCTCGATTGAGCTACGCATGGCAACGTTGCCGGTCATTTCGTGGGCGGACTGGAAGATCGACTGGCCCCAGTTTGGTGCGAGGGCATTGGCCTAAACAATGTCAATAACCTGTTGCAAAATACAACTGCAAGGGAATTATACCTCTTGGACGACATCTCTCAACTCCTCCTCCATCTCCTTCTCAGCGCGTTGGAATCGCTGCCATAGATCATCACCCACACTGCCTCGTTGCAGCAGCGAGCCACATGCTTGCTTGGCAGACTTGATCTGGATCAGTCGACGGATATCTTCGACGGCGCGGCGCATAAGAGCAGCTCGGAGAACGCTTTCGGGAATCTTGGGACCCTTTTCGGAGCCATCCTCAAGGTGCAGCAGGGACAAGTAGACGTTGCGCTGGAGATGCGGACCAAACCATGGAGCAAGGTTGGCGCTCTCAGCTGTAAGAAATATTAGTATATCTTCGGCGTCGCTGCTTACGATTGTGGCCATACCAGCTTTTCTTTTTCGGTAGATTGTCGAGAAAGTCATAAGCGCACTGCCGAGGACGAGAACATAGGCAAAAGGGAGGGCAAGGCCCTTCCAGTCAATGTCGAACATGATGAAGATAGAAAGAAGATATAAAAGGAAAACACGAGTTCGTGCTGTAACTAAAAACGAGTGTCAAGAAAGAAGTCGAGCCGGCCGTGGACTTGGAGTTTGTATGAGTCGAGTTAATGTTACTACAACACCTCAATCGGCATGGACATCTGTACTTACTGTCAGTTAGTGGTGGTGTGGCACAGTTCGACTTTAGGCCAGATAACTCTTCTCGAAGTGTGGCGCTCAAGATCGTGGCTAATGTCTCCTGCCAGGCAGATGGGCCCTAGATTTGACTGCCGTGCGACGTCACTGGCTCATTAGATAAGCAAGCAGTCGCAGGCACCGCTAGATGACGCTGTGCTCGAGTTAGGTACCTCACGGAACCGGTACGTACTATTTACCTCGAGCTACCACCGCTCAAACTTCACTCTCTTCTATCCATGCTGTTGAATCATTGTGCTTCAACTGCACATTCTGGGGTCTTCTTTTTCACTAACACTCACATCCCAGCGACTCTTTATTTACAGACTGTTTCTTCTCTGCAACATCGACGGCACAAAACTCTGGGAAAACGTCAGATATAGCACCATCAAACCCCACCAAAAGACCATACCTTAGTAGCCGCTCTCGAGACTATCGTACACCATGCTGCTGCGACTCCGGGGCCCCGACGGCATGGCCCGTCTGAATGTCGAGCCCACAACTACCTTTGGGGAGTTAGGAAAGCTGGTATATCCTTTCATCCTCGTATCCATATTGTATCCGCTGACATCGGTCATCTTTAGCTGCTTGATCAACTTCCAAAGACCATCGATCCCAAGACCATCGCTCTGTCTAACGCACCAAATGGTGGTGACTCAAAGCGTCTAGGGGACATTGTCAACTTCAAAGTTGACCAGATTGGCCTCAAGTTAGTCTACGTTCATGACTACTCACCAGTAAACCAGCTAACCTTGCAGGCATGGCGACCTTATCTTTCTTACTTACCAGCACGCCGACGCCGCCAACGATGGCGCTCCGGAAGCTTCAAACACCTCTGCCAGACTTAACGGAAAGCCTGTGCTACCAACCGAAGACCTTCCGATTAACCCTAAGCCCGAGAGGATCGCCAGACCGTGGGAAGTGGTTCGCCAATCTGCCCTAGACGACCGATTAGACCGACAAGATGGCAAGATTCCTCGAGGCATCGATCGCATGTGTCGCCATGGTCCCAAGGGCATGTGCGACTATTGTCAACCCCTCGATCCATTCAACCCCGGGTATCTCGCAGAGAAGAAGATCAAGTACTTATCCTTCCATTCATACCTGCGAAAGATCAATGCCGCAACAAACAAGCCCGAGCTAGGAGCTTCATATATTCCTCCTCTGGTCGAGCCTTACTATCGCGTCAGGCACGAGTGTCCTTCTGGTCATCCGCCGTGGCCTGAGGGTATCTGCACCAAGTGCCAGCCCAGCGCCATTACTCTCCAGCCCCAACAATTCCGAATGGTCGATCACGTCGAGTTCTCCTCGCCTTCCATTATCGATACCTTTATCGATACCTGGCGAAAGACTGGATCTCAGCGTCTGGGTTATCTTTACGGAAAATATGCTGAGTACACTGAGGTCCCCCTTGGTGTCAAGGCCATTGTGGAAGCCATCTATGAACCCCCTCAAGTTGATGAGCTTGACGGTATCACAATGAACGCATGGGAGTCGCAGAAGGAGATTGATAAGGTGGCCAAGCAGTGTGGACTGGAGCCTGTGGGCGTTATCTGGACTGATCTTCTTGATGCTGGTAACGGAGATGGAACAGTGGTTTGCAAGCGCCACGCTGACTCCTACTTCTTGTCGTCTCTTGAGATTTGCTTCTCTTCGAGACTACAGGCTCAGTACCCCAAGGCGTCCAAGTGGAGCGACACAGGCAGCTTTGGCTCAAATTTTGTCACCTGTATCATCACTGGCAACGAGGAGGGCGAGATTTCCATCTCATCTTACCAGATGTCTAACGAGTCTGTGGAGATGGTTCGCGCTGACATTGTTGAACCATCAGCTGATCCTAATGTCATGCTTGTACGAGATGAAGAGGAAGATGACGGTTCCGTCAGCCGCACACGATATATCCCTGAAGTCTTCTACCGCAGGGTCAACGAATATGGCGCCAACGTGCAGGAGAACGCCAAACCGTCCTTCCCAGTCGAGTATCTATTCGTTACACTAACCCACGGTTTCCCTGCCGATCCTAAACCTATGTTCACTCAGAAAGGCTTCCCTGTCGAAAACAGAGAATACGTTGGAGAAAGCCAAGAACATTCCGCTCTGTCCAAGTTTCTTAAGCTGGCACCTGGCCAGAAGCCCACTGGACAGGAGGTCTCCAACTTTCACCTTCTCTGCTTCATTCAGCAGATGGGCGTCCTTTCTAAGGTGCGCTTGCTAATCCCACATCTCAGAAACTTACTGACAGGGTCTATAGGATGAAGAAACCCTGCTCTGCCGCGTAGCGAGCCAGCACGATCTTGCCGATACATTCCAGCTTCGTTCTACCGAGGGCTGGCAGACCCTCCAGGCCATCCTTCAATCGACTGGTGAGAGAATCCCCAAGCGTCAGCGGGAGGACGACGGTGCTCCATCGCCCTCTTCCTCCTCGTCCTCTTCTTTTCAAACTTCTATTCGCGACTCGGGTGAACCCCTTGCTAAGCGATTTGCTGCCTTCAGGCTAAACGAGCGCTGGACCAAGTCCGCTCATCCACCGCCGCCCTAGTCAATAAAGTATTGGGTAAAGGGGAAGACGGTTGACATTTGGGAGAGTTTAGATGCGTCAGGGAACCCAAAAGCGGTGAGGCTGGACTCGGATTTTTTTGCTAGATATTTTTTTATCTTCCATCATGTGGAAGATTATATTGCATGTGTAACTGGGGCGGCGTTTGGGACAGGTATAGGAGCATAGAGGCAATGCATTCCCAAGGTAGCTTCCTCATCTTCAGCGAAAGTCATGAACATATCTCGTTGCGTCTTTTGTGATGGATTTATTAAGTGAAGTCTACTCATCATCGACTTACCCTTGAGTTCTGTCACCGCAGGCTTGGAGAGCTTCCCCTAAATATATAATAAGTTTAGTCATCATCACAACTACTCAAAGAACATCCTAAACTTATCATAGTTTTAAATTTTACTACTAATATCATCATATAGTATCATATAGTTATCACACGAATAACTCCCAAAATCCCCCCTTTTTCCAATCACACAAAAACGCCAGTCATAATTTACAGGGGCTTGCCACCGATGAAGTTGGACCATCGGCGGACTTCAGTGGGGATGCCTTCAGGTCGGGGAAGCTTCTCGCTCATGCACTGAGCAAAGAGGATAGCGGTCTGGGGCTCCATGAACAGAGGGACACCAAAGTCGACGGCATTTCGGCGCATGACATAGTCGACATCCAGAGTGGTTTTGCCTCTGGCCTGGGCAAGGTTGAAGCATCCACGGATATCGTACTTCTTGAAGACCTCACGGAGGGCTCGCTTATCCTCCTTGGGGAACTCGATAACCTCGACCTCGACCTTGGTCTTGGAGTTGGTCTCGATGAACTCCTTAACCTCAGGGCTGGCAGCGAAGAGCTTGTAGCCGAGAGGGGCGACGTAATCGACAACCTGGGTGAGCCAAGGCTTAGATACGTTGCCTCCGAAGAGGAGACCCTCGCCAGGCTCGGGCATGCGGAAGTTCATGGTGGACTGGAGAGAGGTCCAGTAGGCCTCAACGAGATCCTTACCGAAGCAAGCAATCTCACCGGTGGAAGCCATCTCGACACCAAGGAAAGGATCGGCACCAGCAAGACGGGTCCAGGAGAACTGGGGAACCTTGGTGGCAACATAGTCACGCTTCTCAGCCATGGGGTCAGCCTTGGCGGGAACCTGCTTGCCGACAAGAGCCTTGGTAGCAACGTCAATGAAGTTGGTTCCAAGGACCTTGCTGACGAAGGGAAAAGATCGAGAGGCACGGAGGTTGCACTCGATGACCTTGAGAAGGGGCTCGCCACCCTCGGGGTTCTCGGCCTTGATGATTTGCATGTTGAAAGGGCCACTGATCTTCCAGGCGGCAGCGACCTTTTCGGCGATATCTTTGACGCGGCTCATGGTGGTGCTGTCGAGATTGGCGGGAGGGAGAACCAGAGTAGCGTCACCAGAGTGAACACCAGCCTGCTCAACGTGCTCAGAAACGGCGTGGAGGATCAGCTCGCCGTTTGCGGAGACACCATCGACATCAATCTCTTGAGCTCCCTCGATGAACTTGGTGATGACCACAGGGTGGTCAGGAGAGACGTTGCTGGCAGCCTCGAGCTTATCCTTGAGGTCTTCCTGGCTTGAGATCACGGTCATGGCAGCACCAGACAGGACGTAACTCGGGCGGACGAGAACAGGATAGCCAACCTCCGCGGCAAATTCCTCAGCAGCCTTGACCGAAGTAAGCTCTTTCCAGGCGGGCTGATCGACGCCAATGCTGTCAAGGATCTCAGAGAACTTTTGACGATCCTCGGCCTTGTCAATGTCCTTAGGATCGGTTCCGAGGACGTTAGCGCCACCTGTCTCCTGAAGCTTGAGGGCGATGTTCTGGGGCAGCTGGCCACCGACAGACACAACAACACCCTTGGAGTTCTCGAGCTCATAGATATCCATGACACGCTCGTAGCTCAACTCTTCGAAATAAAGCTTATCAGCTGAGTCAAAATCTGTGCTCATCGTCTCCGGGTTATACTCCCGACAAAAGTTAGTATAAACACACCTAAAC
Organism: Fusarium concolor; assembly: GCA_013184415.1. NCBI lineage: Eukaryota > Fungi > Ascomycota > Sordariomycetes > Hypocreales > Nectriaceae > Fusarium > Fusarium concolor. The sequence goes on from JABCJY010000143.1 coordinate 52,295, forward strand.
CGATTGTAAAGGTTATGAAAAGGTTAGGATGGGGTTTGAAGAGGTCCGTCCTGAGACCGGGTCCGACTTCGGTGATGTGGGGCCGTTATCACGGCAGGGAAGGGGCGCGACCATCACCTGAGGAAGGAGCAACCAGTTGGTAACAGAAAAGGGAATTAAAACTTACGTTAATCATGATGGTCTTTTCACCCATCTGTTGAAGGGCCTGGGTAGCGCTGACAGCACACCAATCGAACTCGACGGAGCTACCAATTCGATAAACACCGCTACCGAGGACAATAGTACCATTGTCTTCAAACGTGACGTCATGAGTAGAGCCGTTGTAAGTGGTGTAGAGGTAGTTGGTATTGGCGGGGAACTCAGCAGCCAATGTATCAATCTTCTTGACCCATGGGCGGATGTCGAAGCTGAGTCGGCGGGCTCGGACCTCATCCTCAGTGCTCTTGACAGCGTTGGCGATCTGTCGGTCAGAGAAGCCCATCTTCTTGGCCTTGAGGATCTGATCTTTCTTCAGGTTCTCGAGGCCACCAGCCTGTTCGAGCTCACGGGTGCAGTCGACGATGTTCTGCAACTTGTGAAGGAACCACTTGTCGATCTTGGTCAGGTCATGGACCTTGTCAACGGAGTAGTTCTCGTGGAGCATAGCCTGGCCGACAGCGAGCCATCGGCGGTCAGTTGGGTTCTGGAGCTCAAAGTCAAGGTCCTCGAACTTGTCACCCTGGAAGCCAACGAATCGGGGGTCAACCTGACGGATGGCCTTCTGGAAAGACTCCTCAAAGGTTCGGCCAATAGCCATGACCTCACCAACAGACTTCATGGCACTGCCAATGTCGCGCTTGACGTGCTGGAACTTGGAAAGATCCCATCGGGGAATCTTGGTGACGATATAGTCAAGAGAAGGCTCGAAGTTGGCAGTGGTAGTCTTAGTGACAGCGTTGGGGAGCTCGGGAAGGGTGTGTCCGAGACCGATCTTGGCAGCTGTGTAAGCAAGAGGGTATCCGGTAGCCTTGGAGGCCAGAGCAGAGGATCGAGAGAGACGGGCGTTGACCTCAATAACACGGTAATCAAGGCCATCAGGCTGGAGAGCGTACTGGACGTTACACTCGCCAACAACACCAAGATGTCGGACAATCTTGATGGCAGCGCTTCGAAGCATGTGATACTCCTCATCGCTCAGGGTCTGACTGGGCGCAACGACAATGGAGTCACCGGTGTGAATACCAAGAGGATCAAAGTTCTCCATGTTGCACACAGTGATACAGTTGTTGTTGGCGTCACGAACGACCTCATATTCGACTTCCTTCCAGCCCTTGAGCGACTTCTCGACGAGGATCTGAGGAGAGAGGGTAAGAGATCGAGCAGCCATGTTGCGGAGCTCCTCCTCATTGTTGGCGAAACCGGAACCCAGACCACCCAGAGCGTAGGCGGCTCGGACAATGATGGGGTATCCGACGGTCTCGGCGGCCTCGAGGGCCTCCTCAACAGTGCCGACGGCAATTGACTTGGCAATGGGGATGTTGATCTCATCCAAAGCCCTAGCGAAGAGGTCACGATCCTCACTCAGTTCCAGAGTTCGAACACTGGTACCAAGGACCTTGACGCCGTACTTTTCAAAGAGGCCAAGTCGCTGCATCTCAACACCGAGGTTGAGGGCAGTTTGACCACCAAAGGAGAGGAAGATGCCATCGGGCTTCTCCTTCTCGATGACATAGGAGACATACTCGGGGGTGACAGGGAGGTAGTAGACCTCGTCAGCCAGACTGTGGTTGGTCTGGATGGTAGCGATGTTGGGGTTGATGAGGACAGAAGCAACGCCGGCTTCCTTGAGGGCCTTGAGGGCTTGAGCGCCTATATTTCGAGAGTCAGCTTGTTTTTTCGTTCATATTGAGTGAGTCGCAAGATGTATCGGTGAGATTTTGCGATCACTAAAGCTGTGTGTGCTAACCTGAGTAATCGAACTCTCCAGCCTGTCCAATGGCAAGACCACCACTCCCAATGACAAGAACCTTCTTGACATCAACAGTCTGATGAGGCTTAATAACTCCACTGTCGAGATAGGCCTTGGGGTTAGGGGCATCCTGAACAGTAGCGGAGCTGTAGGCGCGCATGACCTTGAGGGTACCAAGGCGCTTCGAGTTGGCAGGGCGAGCAGCGGCGATTGAGACTCGGCATGAGGGCGAGAGAGGGCTCACGGAGGAGAATGAGCGAGAGGGCAAAGCTCGCGGGACCCTGCGTCCATGGCGGAGCAGGGCCGGAGCTCGACCAGCGAGAGTGGTTGCCAGGTTGAAGTTGAGAGGCATTGCAGCGGATAATTTGCACGTATCAATGCGTAAGTTGAACCGTCCCGCTGGCGAGGTTGCCCTTCTATATCCCAATTAAGCGTCTAGGATGGCGATGTATGTGAAGGACACAAGAGACTGTGACTCTGTGGAATGATTTCCAGAAGAGAGGGGAGGAGGAGAGCAGGGCGGCTCGTCTTGAAGAAAAATAGCGGCACAGCTGATAAGATAAGAGCCTCCGAAATTTATTCTCTGGCGTGGTGTGTGACTCTACAAAAGTTGTGCTGTGACGCACCTCATCCAGGCCAGGTATAGCTACAATGTATCTCCATACCATTTCCATAGTGGATAGATACCTCTGGTTGCTACTTATTTATCCAGTCTGGTGGGCTGCCCCAACATTTCGGCCTTAATGAGAGAATTAACCAAGATTCGATAGAGATCGTCTCTCACTAGTGTCTTCTCGAGGGTCTTTCGTGGAGAATCCAAGGCACGCGTTACTCTAACTAACACCAGAATTGTTGCATTTTGTGATCCCAATTTGGTCTTGATAATTACGCCATCTATCAATATTTTTGTGTATCTGTGTGAGCTATCCCACCTCACCAGTACCTGCGCCAGATACCGAATACATATGTCACCTCACCTCACAGCTCATCATCCTTGCTGAGCTCCCCGGATCGAGCTAAGCTCATGGGTCCGGTTACGGCGACAATGCAACATAGCTTGAACCCTGGTGAACGAGAAACAAACAGGACAACGGCTGTCAGCAGCAAGGGAAATAATTCTACTGGTGCTAGCAGGCATTTAGAAGAGATGTCAAGTTAATTTCGATCCATTGAAAAAAAAAGTGAAACAGCCAATATAGTGTAGTTGTTTTCAGGCTATTGGTGAATACCCCGATATCGCTGCCCACTTTGGAGGCTGCAGCGGGATTAGCGGAAGTACATACCGCCCGATCCGCCGCTACTCAGCGCTCGGGCGGTAATTGAGCCGCTGGCGGAGTTTTCTGAGTCATGTAAGGTTCCGCATTTCATTGCCTGCCATTTATGAAGTCTGATACAGGAAATAGTTATGAGTTTTTCGAATTAATGATGAATTCTCGTGATATTTTCTCGGCGTTTAGTATGTAGCTTGTCTCATTATATCCACAATTACAGCGCATATATTTGCAGATGGAGGCATTGGATGTTTAGGCTCAACAGTGGGAGCTTCTATCAGAAGAGTTATCCCCACAAGATCCACTGAGACCAAAACGCTAATCAACCCGATCGTCAATAGGTACCTAGATACCTTAAGTAAGTAAGTCTCCATTACTATGAGAGGAAGAAATGCCGAAACCCCGAATCTCTAATGACTGTTATCGTATTTGACCCAATACGCAAAATGACACTGCATCAAATATCAATAGCTTCATCTTTCAACAGGGGCTACCTACCCTATGCACATTCGCTTACATGCTGTTGGTCAATTCGAAATGCTTACTCATTAGCGAATCTAAAAACAACCTCCTCAACATAAGGGGCTGAGCTTTGAGATCCAGAATAAACACAAAAGAATTGCCCATTTATAAAGAATATTCTGGATAATAAAACAAAATTTCCCGTTTTTAGATTTAAAAACTCAAATAAGCCGTCAAGTATAAACCAAGTACTTATACTTACCTTTACACGTAGGTACACTCAAATCAAATTTAGTGGCATGAAAGTCAATTCGAACAATTCTACACTCTTCCCACGTAAAACCTGCTTCGTTCTCATCCCTCTCTATTCAATCGGGCTAATTCAATGGTAAGTTTATGTCTGTATTTTTAAAAAGCCAAGTTTGTCTTTTGCCCTTTCTTATTCACACTATCCTCTCAGATATACCAAGATTGTTATCACGTGGGTTTGAAAGCATCAGTTCACGACCAGCTCACACCTTCCATTGCTTATTTGGAGATCTTCTACACCGTATTCATAGTTGTGTCTGTATCGGCTTAACCCTTAGTGCCCTGCTCTAGGCTACAGGGAATTGCTGAGGAATAATAGGAGTCTATTAAGATGTATTTCTTCCCCTACTACTGGGACACGAATGTAGTGCTACCTCATTCCAGAGAGTCACCAAAAAGTAATCACAAGAACCGCTGTTGTCTCTGATTTTTATCTTGTGCGTCGACTTGTGATGAAAGGACAGCATACCTGAACCTTGTGTGCTGAACCGGTACCAAGAATTACTGAGATACATACCCTAATGACGTAGAACAATCAGACAGAACGCGTTAGAACTCACGATATTCGCGAGGTTTGTTTGGTTACTCCCCCTTCACCAACTCATCTCAAAGCAAGTAGACTTCAAACACCACTCCGACTGCTTCCGACGAAGGGTTGAGGAACATGAAGCCAAATGATAAGGGGGCAACCAACTGCCCGAAGTAAACTTCAAGACATGGAAGTGAAACCCAGAAGATGATATTCACACGAATGGATCGAGTACTTGAGGCCAGGTAAGCAAGCCGAAGATATTGCACCTTATTTGCCTCCACGCATATCCAGATAAGCACACCCACGTTTTGTTAAGATACTGTCTGAAGAAGGACGTCCTCAATCATAAGGTTCAGCTTGATTTATAGTCTATAAGAAGAAGGCACATCTCTCCATTGTATCCCAACCCAACCCAACCCAACACATCCTATCCCATCCCACCCCATCACATTCACACACCATCACATACCACTAAAATGGCAGATATCAAGGTCAACCACAGTCGCGGCAGAGTTATACTGCAGAGCCTAGTGAACCACCCTACTCTTATCCTCTTCCTAGGTCTCCTGCTTGCAGTTGTCCTTGCTTCTCCCCTTTCCCGAGGCTACATTGATGCTCATATGGGCCATGGCAAGGAAGTCCTCCGCCCGCAGAGCGAGGTTTCCATTGACGCGCCTGAGCCTCCTACACATAAGGAACCTCCCGGCGATGTATGGGTTACCAAGCCAAAGTCGGCTTTGAAAACTGGAAGCGCCGAAGAGAACAAATTCGAGGCCAAGAGGATCCAGAAGGTTGAAAGCGATGACTCAGAGCCCCGAACTTCCGACAACCCAAAGGGTAAGCCCACGCAATTTTTCGATGTTCTCTCACAAATCCCGAGAGAAAACCCCACTGGACATACCCTGCCTCTGAACAATCCCAGGATGCTACCAAAGCTGTGGTCAAGAGACGAGTTGGTGGACAAGAAGGGAAATGACGAGGATAATGAGGAAGAGGAAGAGGAAGACGATGACGATGAGAACCAGCAAAAAGGGGAAACGAAGGAACACAACAAGAAAGGTAAAAAGAAGGAAACCCCGTATCTATGGCCAGAACACGACAGACCCAAAATGTCTAAGTGTGGGAACTTCAAATACCTCTACTCCAGCGAGGGAAAACAATACGCGGTTGCAACTCCCGAGCACCTGGCTTCAGAAGTAACACCCCTTTGCTTTTACTAATTCTCCAAGTATTCAACACTAACACCTAAAATTTTAGACTAATCGCCAGAATAAGGAAAAGGAGGAGCGCGATAAGAAATTAACCATTATTCGAGACGAGCTTCAGAAGGAGATGGACACCAAATTGAAGCGTGAAGAGGATCGGATGAAACATGTGGATGAGATGAAGGCCAATGCGAGCAGGAATAACCACGACTGAATCGCTGGATTTCTAGTTCTTTATGCGACCTTGACTGACCTAAAGAGCCTGCACGGTCTTATTAGCAACCTTGGTCAATTCAAACACTCGCTTTCTTTTCAATTTCAGTGACTTGTGCAAATAATACTTTTACCATGTTCTACAGACTTAGATATTTGGTACCGAATGATGATTATTGCCCCCTTTCATTGACGACGGATTCAACAAAGAAACAGCAGAAAACACTCAAGAACGTATGCATCAAGCCAAGACCAATTCATATATCACGTTCATTCTTCCCTATGGGCAAAGGGAAATGTTCACATTGCAGCTCACCACTAGAGAGTACCACCAGTGACTATAAATAAACTGACCAAACTCTCTGGGCATGGTGGTCATTTCAACGCAGGATATCAGCGAACTGGCAAACGTTGATGGGCAACTGAGCCCGGCCTATAAACCAAAAGCTCGCAGAATCCAGCACCAGAACTTACGATATGTACCAACAGATATTTCATTTCCAGTTTCATCATATGCAATATCGCCCAGTTCCGTGTCAAAATATCAAGGACCGCCATAAGCACTGGCTCCGGTCATTTCTCGATTGGTTGTACCCAGCAAGGCCTTGCAATAACAAGATAGGGGGGACATCAATACCCGAGTCACCCTTGCGATAATTATAAGGGCATGCCAACTGAGCTACCAGAGCAACGAACTCTACATTGAGCATTCGTAGATGTCTCCAAGCAGGTCTAAGAGAACTATCAGACATTCTCAGTGCACGAACCAAATAGAGTTGCTATCTCCCCACCAACAAAGGGTGGAAACTCAGAGGAGCAGTATTGCGGTACTCGAGGTCAACATTAAGACACTCAACAAATGGATGGTAACTTCGGACTGTAGACGGCCCGAAGTCGTCCAAACCCAAGACGCAAGTATCCCGTATCTAACACAATAGGAAGCTCAGGACAGGCCCCGACCAGCCTTGCATCGAAAAAATGCAATGGACTCCTCGACGGCTGACGGGGGCAACACTACCACATACTTTGAACCCCAACAACAGACTTTGACTTCCTTCGCCTCTTCCCCAGTAATTCCACAGTCAGCAATCGCTGACCGAGGGGGCGGCAAAACTCCAGAACCTTCTGTCAGAGAGCAAACCACCCAAGTTGGCATACGAGCAGGGCAGGTTCTGATACATCAGGTCCTCATCCACGACACGGTTGAACGTCACAACTTTGCCGCGTTGACGATGCTGGGCTGAAGTCAAAGAATTAACCAAGGTTCTTCCTTCATCAGTGAACTTGTGTGAGATGACACTAAGATGGCAGCTGAGAGCAAGTGAAAAGGCAAGTCAGTAATAAACGGCTTGATCCTGTGAATATACGATTTTCGTTGATAAACAACGTGAATAGATTGACGATTTTGCTATATGCTCAATGTTAACTGCTATTTTAATTGCAAATGAGACAACTCCGTACACTCCATGTGATGCTGAAACGACTATTATGGTCGATCCTTCTCCAGACCCTCTCCCTAAATATGCATGTTGATTTTTGATGTGAATTTCAGGACAACCTAACGGCCGTGTAAGCAAACGAAACTGCTCTCAAGAACATTGAAGTGCATGAGTAAATAAAAGGGATGAGATCACCAGTGCAACCTTCGTCTCCTCAGTAGCGAAAATACGGGCGAGTTCCGTTCGTTGACTGCCCAACCAAGCTTGGAAGGGTATCCGTCACTGATCATCGATTGTCGACACATCCGAAGTGTATTCTGATGCACCTCACAACGTGGTTTGTCACGATGTTGAAACTGATTCTGCACAACAACCCCCGCACAGTGATCGTCCGACGGACAATCTTGGGTGCTCAAGGGTTGGTGCGGATCAGATTGAAATGATTGCTCTATTGAGCCTTGCCACTCTTGGCTCTGAATTTCTCAATTTCGACTTGGACCTTTTTGTTGACACGAGCCCGGAGTTCGGGTCGGTATCCGAACTTGAAAAGTATCTCAAGCCACACAAACATAGGGGCTAGGAAGATGGCCTGGATTAGGTTGTCAAGCAATGCGGGGGCACGTCCCTCATATTTGCCATGGCCGATGAACTGGAACATCCAGCAGACGACATGTATGGCCAGAGCACCTTGAAACGTTGTGTCAGGGTTTTGCTGATGGAGGTAGTTGACAAAAGCTGCGCCACCCATACAAAATAGCGCCAAAAGGAAACCTGCAAAGGGCTCCAAGAGCAGATAGAGTAAAGAGTAGAGGCCGGCACCAATGACACCAAGGTTAAGGTCCAGATAAGGGGGAGTAATCCAGGATGGTGTGGGGATGAGAGTACCAGTGTATGTGGCCTGCAGAGTCGTAAGTAAATGCATTTGGAGAAAGTAGACATAGAACAGTGCAGTATGCAAACGATGAAGTAGTGAGACGAACCATACAGAATCCTGAGGTGAGGATGAGGGGAACGCAAACCATGTGGATGGCCACATTAACCGAGTTGTGGTGGTAAGCACCATACTGAGACCATGTTAGTATCGACGCAGATTGAGTATGGTTCTGACTGAAACTGACAAAGGTGAGGTGTTGTTCAAGATCCAAGGACATGATGGTTAGAGCCTTGGCAGAGATGATAGGAGGATTGATTGCAGCAAACTGAAGGTAGAATGATGACGAGAGTAAGAGATTACCAAGTCGGGCCACTTGACAAGCAATGAACTGGACTCGATGTGGTCCGTGAGTTGGACTATGCGGTTTGATGATTTCTGAGGCTGTAGTTGTGGATCTGAGCAAAATAAATCAAAAGGGGCGGAAGTTGACGGATGCTTGTGATGTGAGGGTTGTTGCAGACAATTACAAGCTAAGACTATTGTGAAGTCACCTCTCGGTAACACAGTTCAAGATAATGGGGAAACCCCCTTCTCAAAGGTTGCTTGATGCAGGCAGAAGGTGCATCAAATCAAACGCGTTGTACAGGCTTGAAAAGGCAGGAGGCAGCAATAAAGAATGAGTAGAAGTGAATAAGCCAAGCAAGAAATTGATGAGTGACAAAAGACGAGGGAGAGAGAACGCAGGTTGGATGGCACGGTAGGCACAGTATGGTCAAAAAAAGAGAGAGAGAGAGAGAGCAAGCAAGCAAGTGAGTGGTTGAGTGAGTGGCTTTCCTTTGCTACAGTGATGAGTTGTTCGTTTTCATGTGCTTTCCATTTTTGCGAGCGAGCGAGCCTGTGCCCACTAACTAAATGGTCGCTACCATTTTCTGTCCGGCGTGTTCCATACAAACCTCCCTAACTTACCTGAGAGACCCGCTTCAATGCACCGCCGCAGAATCTTGGGTGGGCCCAAGTCCGTAGGTGACTTCCATTTTGGAGCCTCCTTTCCTTGATCCCTGGTTGACCCATGTCTGATGTCTGTTAGGTTGTTCCTTCCAGCTTGTCGTGTGCTCATCTCCTTAACTTGGATGATTACCTACCTACACAGAAGCCACCGAGCCAAGACAAGGAATATACGAAATGTCACTGTATTGGTCAGCTTTTTATGCCCTTGTTTATTCCCCAGATTTTGGGGTTTGGCGCCGGTTTGACATTCTGGCGAAGGACAAGGTTTTGGGAAGCTTCCACTCGCTTCTTGAATCGTACCATATCCCGTCCGGGTGTTTTTCTCAAAGACGAACCGGTTGCAAGAGACCGACCTCCACTACGGAGTAAAGACCTCGTTTGTTTCTTTGTGTGATATTCGACGTGAATGGGCCCTAAAGATGTGATTCCGCATTGCATTGCATTGCATTAGCAATGTAGCTTCCACTCAAATCATGAAGACTACGTCTACAGATATTTTATCATTTGTTCAAAATTCTTCCCATAAGCATCCATAGCCACCACTTGTCCCATTTCCCTGCTCATGACATACATGATTGACCAATTAGTAGCCTTCAGACTCATTCCCAGATGATCAAGTAATATTGGCTACCATCTCGCGTCGCTACCCACTATGTAGTATGATACATAAGTGTTGGTCAGTCTTATACTATATTATAACCTTAGTGTCACTGAGGGGGGTCTCTGAAAATAATGAGGCAGCTATTTATGAGACGCCACAGCTGTGGCTGAACTGCCATCCAGTCTCTCATTGGACAAATTTTAAATGCACGCATGGACCAGCTCAGCCTCGTCGATTTCATTGTCCGAACTTCCACCTCACTTGACATTCTTCCACCAAGTAACAAATAACCTCCCTTTGCGCTCACGTCAAGAAGGTCTGCAGTCATATTCTGACTCGACACACCAGGGCCTCTCTCTTAATTCATCCCCCCCCCGCCCATCTTTGGCGAACGATACATAGCCCCGTGGCGCGCTCCCTGTCCACGTCCACGTCGAGCTGTCGCTGCTTCTCGTTGCCTATCGCGCGCGCTTGCGCCCGGCGCTTTCGTCCTGATCGATCGCATAACTCTCCCCAGCGGTAGTTATTAGCTTAATCTCTCGCTGTACCGAATCTACACCTGTTTACGCGCCTTACCTATCGTTCATATTACGACGTCGCAAATCTCCATTCGACGTGACTCCTGTCGCTGCCATCGATATCTTTGTTTCTACCCGAACTCATTTTTCATCATGTTTTTTCTTTATAATTTGGAGCGCAAAGTCACCTTGCATCCCTCCTTCATGGGTCGCAACATGCACGAGCTCGTGACGGGCAAGCTCCTGAAGGATGTTGAAGGCACATGCGCTGGCAGCTACTTCATCATCTCCATCATGGACGCCTTCGAAATCTCCGAAGGACGAATTCTTCCTGGCCTCGGTATGGCTGAGTTCACAGTGGGATACCGCGCCGTCGTGTGGCGGCCTTTCAAAGGCGAGACAGTAAGGCTATTACCGCTGAGGATTAACGATTCAGGAGTCTGACTTGGATCAGGTCGATGCAGTCGTTCACTCTATAAACCCGCAAGGTTTCTTTGCCCATGCAGGACCTCTGAAGCTGTTTGTATCAGCTCATGTATGTCACCTTGCAGTTGTGATGCAACTTCTTCTGACTGAATCCATAGTTGATTCCCAGTGATGTTAAGTGGGATCCTAACGCAACGCCACCCCAATTCACAAACAACGAGGACACAACCATCGAGCCGCAGACTCACGTTCGAGTGAAGATCATCGGTACTAGAACAGAGGTTGGAGAGATGTGGGCTATCGGTAGCATCAAGGAAGATTATCTGGGGTACGATCTTGCCCTGGTCAAAATCTGTGCCTCATAATTGCTAACATTGCTTACAGATGTCTTCAAGCTTCTTAGGATAAGCTTCGTTTGGAAGGGCTCGAAATTAGAGATGAGTGAAGCTTCTGACTAAAGGCATAGCCACAAATGACCCGTTGGGAGAAGCCACTCAATCAAGGTTGTAACAACAAAAGCTATTCATGCGGATACCAATCAGTCACCACACCAAGCAAGGGCGGAACGGCACGGTAAATCTATGGAAATAGATTCAGTTGCAAACGGATCGGCTGCTGGAGCCAAGTGGTAACCGCTTCCGGGCTCACCTAGTTCTTGGAATATAAAAGGTGTCAAAAGGGGGTCACAGAATTGAACAGAATGGACACAGTTTGCAACAAAGAAAATAAATTTGTTACTTTCTTGTTTCGACAGCGAACAATTAGACAATTACGCAAGTTTTGCAGTTTGTAAAATAAAAAAAACAAAAAATAAAAACAGATACCCCGACTGCCCGATAACGCTGCAAGTTATATGCGCCCTATGTGAAGACATATATCCGCCCTACAACATGAGTCCTCTCGAGAGCCAATTGCAAGCTGTAAAGATAGGCATGGACTTCCTGAAGCAGCTTGATGTCCCCCACGAAACCCCGCAATCGAGGACTCCCCGCTTGAGCTGTGAACCGGGGACGGGAACGAGGACCTCCGGGGAAGTACATGACATTTATCTTATAAATTGGGTACTTGGAGGGTACTTCCCTGGGCGTGTTGACTTTCTACACTGTCTATGACCCTAACATGAGTTTAAAACTGGCCAATATGAGCAGAGCAGGGACTTCAGCAACCCTCCGGTTACGACCGGCCTTTGCACCCAATGCTCTTCACCTGCGAGGCGTAACAAGGAACATGTCTGGATTGTCTGGCATGCAGGCTTCTAATAGATTACGGACAGCACTTCTCGAGGGTAAGAAGGCTTTCGGTGCTTGGCAGATGCTTCCAGGGCCAAACGTGTCGAGGGTATTGGCACGGTCAGGAGTAGATTGGGTTCTGGTGGACTGTGAGCATGGGAACGTGGATGGTAAGAAGTTGACACTATTGATGGAAGAACAACGAAGCTGACATAGCTAGATGGTGCAATGCATGATGCCGTTCCAGCAATTGCGGCACTGGGAGTCTCGCCGATTGTGAGATTGCCCGATATGCAAGGATGGATGGTAAAGCGTGAGACCTACACAGATATCTACAATTGAGAAAGCAGAGTTGACATCTCTTAGGCGCACTTGATAGCGGAGCTCATGGTGTAAGTCATTAGCCGTTGAAGACTCGTGCGTCATTGCTAACTATGCAGATTGTCGTGCCATTGCTGCGAACGCCTGAGGAGGCGAGGCAACTGGTTCAATCTGCCAAGTTTCCGCCTCTAGGCCGTCGAGGCTTTGGGTCACCAATTGCTCCTGAGAGGTTCCATCCTGAGCCCAGTTTTACAGAGTATCTCCAACAAGCGAACGACTCTCTCTTGACAATTGTTCAAATCGAGACTAAGGAGGCACTTGAGAATATCGATGAGATTGCTGCTGTTGAAGGCATTGACGTGTTATTCATTGGACCGTTCGATTTAGGTATATTATCCCAAAACATCCAGGTGATACAGGATAAAAGAAAGTATTAATACACGATAGGAAACTCCATTGGCCATCCTATTATCGCAGGAGTGATGGATTCGGAGCTGAGAAACGCTATCGCCAGAATCCTCGCTGCTAGCCAGAAAGCAGGCAAGAAAACGGGAGTGTACTGTACAGGGGGTGAGCAGGCAAAGATCTACGCAGACCAAGGATTTGATATGATGAATGTAGTGACGGATTATACGTCGTTGGCTCTGGTAGCTAAAGAGCAGCTCGGCTTCGCCGATGGAAGCGTGGCGCCGACCAGAGGAAAGGGCTACTAGGAAGTCTGGCGAAAAATTGAGATATCAGTTCTTCTCTGCCTCGTCCATTTGAGCTTCGACTTGTTCCACTGTGAACCTGTGCATCAGCTTGATGGCTTTGCCAACCTTGGAAGGGTCTTCTTCAGGTGCACTGGTTTTGCTGATATGTATCTGCACTCCATCAGCAATAATCCGTATGTCTAGAAGCGAAATTTACTGACTACAGGAACATCAAAGTCATAGATATCTCTCCATTGCTTTGACTCGGGCTTTGGAAGATCGACATTGACCTCAGTATAGTCAAAAGGTCTCTTGTCCCAGACGTCTGACAACACATGCTTAGCTTGAGTGCAAAGACCACAAGTTTCGCGAGTGAAGAAGGTTATTCTTGTTGAGAATAGAAGGCGACGAGTGGCAAACATGACGAGAATGGCAAATAAAACTTTGATATCTTGCTGAATCGCTCGTACACAGGGTTGATAGATATTCTTTAGAAATGGCCTGAGAGCTTGGATGGGATATGCTAACTATGGCCTAACCAATCGCTTGATTAAATCAAATGCAGCCCCGCATCCAGATAGGCAAGCGGTGAGAATATAGCTCTGTTTCCGCCATCGTCATCGCCTCCACGGCAGAGCTTGAATTCTAGAAGCTCCCACCCCACCAAAGTCCGAGTCTGTGATACTCTCCTTTCTCTAGTCTTCCAAATTATCTCCAAATCCTCAATTCCTAGCTGTGGAGTTAAAATCTCATCAGACTTACAAAATGGCTCAGAAGTGTGTCCATCAGGGTTGCGGCAAAGAGTTTACCGACCCAAATGAGAAGTGCGAGTACCACCCCGGTCCGCCCATTTTCCACGAGGGGCAGAAAGGTAAGTTGATCAAGCAAAGCAGACGCTGTTGAACCTGCCATTGCGCATTCATTGCATTGCATGCTAACCAACCACGAAAAGGATGGAAATGCTGTAAGCCTCGCGTCTTGACCTTTGATGAGTTTATGAATATTCCGCCTTGTACGACTGGCACCCATTCGACTACCGACAAGCCGCCTCAGTTAGAGGAGAAGCCTCAGCAGGACGATGCTGCTCTCGCACAGAAGATTGATGCTTTGAACGCTGCTACTCCCTCTCGCGCGCCAATTCCAACTGCTCAGCACGCCCCTACTCCTCCTCCGCCACCTCCCGAGTCAGAAGACGATGATCCCAGTCTTGAAATTGCCGATGGCGTTGGTTGCAAGAGGAGGGCATGCGGTGCGACTTACAAGAAGGGCAGCTCAAGAGATGAGGAAGAATGCGTTCATCATCCGGGGGTGCCAATTTTCCACGAGGGAAGCAAAGGCTACTCCTGCTGTAAGAGAAGGGTGTTGGAGTTTGACCAGTTCATGAAGATTGAGGGATGCAAGACAAAGAGCAGGCACTTGTTCATCGGCAGCGGAAAGAAAGACGAATCCAATAGTGAGGAAGTTGTTTCCAACGTCAGGTGAGTTTATGAGCTAAGACCGTGACTATTAATGCTGAACATTCCAGGCACGACTTCTATCAGACCCCCGTCAATGTTATCGTCTCATTCTTCTTGAAGAAGATTGATAAGAGCTCAGCTAAGATCGAGCTGCAGCCTAAGCAGCTGAACCTCGACCTCACAACAACCGACTCACCCCCCAAACGCTACACCGCCGAGGTTCCCCTTTACGCATCGATCGACCCAGAGAAGTCATCCTATAGAGTGCTCGGTACGAAGCTAGAATTTGTCCTTGCTAAGTCTGATGGCACCTCGTGGCCAGTGCTGCGAGGCGACGAGGCCTTGACAGGTGAGATCCTGCAGGTTGGTCGTGCTGGAAGGGCTTGATGGGAGATGTTACTTATGAGAAGATTTGAGAATGAGCACAATATGGAGTTTAGGTGATCGATATGGCGTTGATGAAAATTTTAGATGAGATAGCATGCCTCACTGGAGGTGGAGGCTGGACTAGCGATAGCGAGGTAGGAGGATAAAGCATCAACATAAACTATAAGCATTAAGAATCGTTTGGAAGCAAAATACTGTGGAATGGGTCATGTGGATATCCTTCCCACATATTGACCAGCCTCCCTCTGAAATTGTGTGCTATTTGTGTTTTACTGCTACATATCAGTGAAGGTTCACTGAGCAAGACTTTTGAGTAAGCGATTTAACAGTTGTTCAAGGCGAGGGTTAACGGTTAACGTTACGTACGTTTAAATACCAACATCACACGAGAAAAATCCTCCACCACGAACCCTGCATCGTGGTGTTTCATCATGGATCAGCACTCATAGGCTGTGGGACCAAAATGGATGATAATGCTGACTAGCTTCCATTAAATTGACAAGAGGTTAGAACCAACAGCCAACATGACCTTGCCTGTTGGGATTGTAGGTAACTGTAAAATATGTTCTGATCCCCAGCGTTGCCTCTCTCCCGTTGAACCTGCTCTCTCTCTTTCCTAAATATTAATATTTCTCGTATCTTGAGATGTGGTGTTCGGTTTTGTTCTGTTTTGTTAGTGCAGCTTATGCCATATCATTTCAACCACGTGAGGATGTTACGCAAATAGCTCGAAATGTGTCGGGTTTTACGGCCTACGATGTCTTGAATTACACTAATATTGATTCTGATGCTCCAAAACTTGGTGTGCCTCTGCGTATTCTCTGCGTTGGAGACTCTATTACAGTGGGATGGGGGAGTGATGCGAACAGCGGTGATGGGAATGGTTACCGAACTTCCCTTGCAAAGCATCTGTCACGTAAGTTACTCCTTACTCATATACAATAGAAGTAATTGACTAAGCCTGCTGACATTAATGTATAGATGAAAAAGTTGTCTTTGCTGGGACAATCCATGAGGGCTCGATGGAGGACAATTACTATGTGAGAATTACTTATTCATTGAACAGAGACACTATACTCATACAACTTCACAGGCGGCTTGGTCTGGCAAGACAATTCAATACATAAGCGACCATGTCACAGAGTCACTGGAACAAAGACCCAACATTGTCCTTCTTCATGCTGGAACGAACGACATGGATCTACGACCATCGATCTCCAGAGAAGGAGACGACCCCAAAGACGCTGCAACTCGTCTCGGTCGACTCATCGACAAGATCATTCGTTATTGTCCGGATGCAGTAATTCTCGTCGCGATGCCACTCGCATCATGTGACAATGAGAAGCCCAATATGCCTGAATACAGAGCCTTGGTCCCTGGCGTTGTACGACAGCGACGGGAAGACGGAAAGCATGTTATTGCCGTGGACTTTAGCACTTTTGATTTGGATGAGCTGCGTGACTGCTTACACCCAACTAATGAAGGATATAGCATCATGGGTGACTATTGGTATGATTTCATAACACAGCTGCCCAAGGGATGGATCAAGGAGCCCGTTGGCGATGATCCAGAGAGAGAAGAGAATGGATGTATGAGAGGATGGCAAGCGGACAAACTGGCTGGTTTGTGTGTTGCTTTATGTTGGGGTTTATATTGGATATCTTGCGTCTGTTAGTTTGGCATATAAATTAGAACCGCAGTTGTTAGTTAAGTATATACGATTGTACATAAACTCAGACTCTCGGTAGGTTAGGCCTTGGCTCAATAACTTACAAGCAATGAGTCAGAACATCTTCAATAGACGTCATGGAAGATCAATATCGCAGTTGTATCGCCAGAATACAAACATTCTCGCTAACATTCCTTCTTAAAATCTGAAATCAAATCCTGGTTTCATCAGTTTAGGGCGAAAAGATCCCATTCATTTCCGTGAACACAAATGCAAGGTCCCTGATAAGACGGAATCTTGACCCGTGGCCGTGGAAATGAGAAGCATTGGATGATCGATAATAGTGTAAGCATCCCGTCATCCCCCACACTTGAATCAGCAAATTTCGATACGTAAACAGAGAACAAAAGCGTTAGAAGGCGGCTTCTTACTGGCCACTCTCGTTTTAACCATCATCACACCCTACTGCCGCAATGGCACGTGCTTGACGCCCAGATCTCAAATGCACTGTATCAACCCGCATTTAGTGACCTTTCACCACTGTTTTAGATGATTTTTAGCTGGTTTCTAGGCGTTTCTTGGCGACAGCCTGGGGGCTCGAGGTACTGATAAGAAGATCCATTTGGATGATAGTGATATCAGTCGGCAGCCGATAGAAAGATAACGGCCCTGCTGTGTGGTTGTGGTTTCTCATGATGCCATGCCTGTCCCTTATCAAAAATGGTCTCAGGCATAATACAAACAAGCTTAACCTGATGGCTGTGCCATCCGCCCGATGACAGCAGCTGCTATAAGTTGTCTCTATGCCCTGGAACGACGCTGACGCCTGAACGGCCGACTTTTATGTCAGACTCGACGTAATAAACTCAGCTCAACCCAGTTGTCAATTCAAACTCTCTGATAGCATCATCAACCTACATCCTCTTATCAGCAATCATGTCGGCTGAAGTCTCCCACGGTCGCGGCGGCGCGGGCAACTTCAAGGTTGACGACACTGAGTACGTCGACGGTGAGGTTGTTCGCACTGGTGTTGTTGGAAGCCACGGTGATGGCGCATACAGTTCTGGTCGTGGAGGTTAGTGTTTACTGGCACCTTAGTCTTGCTGCGCAATGGTGGGCTGCTGCAACAAACTCATCGTGGGCTCTGCTACACATCCAGCTACCCTGTGTCCTGGATCTCCCTTGCCATCCTATGAAGTGCTTGATCGCTAACACAACTTCAACATAGGCGCTGGCAACATAGCCGACATAGGCACACCTACCACCGAGCGCAAGGACCAGGATATCATCCCAGAGACTGCTGTCCGACCGAGCCAGGACGGCCGAGACTACCATACCGGTCGTGGAGGCGCTGGCAATGCTCAAACCGCAACTACAGAGAATGAGACTGAAGAGCATGAGAAGCCTATGACCAAGACTCCCATCGGTCTTGCCGACAAACTCAAGTCGAAGCTCTTTGGTCATAAGAAGTAGACTCTATTTTTCAAGCCTCGACGTGTTTGGATATATCATTCTTAAGCTACGTCGTTGTTGATATTGGTTCTTGTGGAAATACCCCTGATTCCATACTGTCTGTTCTCATGAATGATTTGAATTCTTTTTATGGTCCACCCTTCATCCGTGCCAACATGCATGCCGATAAACATGACATCAATTCCATGACTGGTGACATTGAGAAATGCGACAAACCCCAGCTTTTCTGACGGTGCATGTTTGTCTGACCTGCATTCTTGACACCAAATAAAAATCAGACAGCTGCTTACCATGCCATTGTTAGAGGTTGAGTTAACTCACCCACAGCGGAAGATAAAATTATATCGATACTTGTGCCAGAACCTTCAACTTTCAAGTTGGGCTGCCATGACGTTGTTCAACGCATCCAGGAATCCAGGATTATCCTTTCAGTCTGAACCCCAGACTCCACTTCCCCTCATTACTGACTTCTCTATGGACGTTATCGTGGTGAAAGTAAGCCGACAGGTTTAGGAACCCCTCGGAGAGCGGAGAGCCCGTATCCGCTAAAGATCCAAAGGAGCTGAAAAGAGAAACATGATATTCCAGGATTGGCTCTGCCCTGTGGGTTCTCGAGTCACCAAACCCGAAGCTAAACCAATTCGGTGTTGAACAAATGCATCTCTGAACTCAGAGAAACTGCAAGCACCTTGTTAGTGCTGGAATGGTCCTTAGAAGACCCTGATAAGAGCCTGAATCGTGCGGGATCGTCAGAGATAGCCTTGATTAAGTCGGCTTGCAGCGATACCGTAGTGAAACGACCCAAACGTAGCGAATGGGCGTCGTGATATGCCCCGTCGTGATCAATGATTATGGTGAGTCTTTAGTCCTCTTTCACATGGGAGGGGCGCATAAGTTCATGGGATGAACAAGATGTGACGGTGATGGCATGGCCACGGTCCTTGTCTTCTAGGTGCTAGCCAAGCTTAAGAATACGACAATGCGCAATCCCGCAGATAATTGATCAAGAGTCTTGTTGCTCTATTTTCTGTATATCCTGGTGAAAATCGCTTCAGTAACGATATAGTCTCAGCGTACCCATCGACTTGTGCTGGCAGAGTACATGGCGCACCTCACGACTTATAAAGAGCCAGAAACGCTCTATTCCAATTCAAGACCAAGACTGTCTTCAATCTCGTGAGAAAAGTGTCTTGTGTTGAATCCCCCTGCGATAACTTGCTCTCAATCCGCATCGGCCTGGTGACGACAATCACGTGCACCTGGTGAGATTACGGGTGCGACATACCTCCCTCGCGGGTGTTAGTCGGTATGGCGCCAAACCTTCAACCTCCTCCTCAGCGTCCGCGCCTTCAAGACCATAGGCCGTGGTCCGGACTCTCTAATATTTCGAAACGATCCTTCAGATCTTGCGCAACTTCTGCTTTCGAGGCCGACGACGAGAGATCTTCTAGTGACGGCGATATGAGCCCTCGCAATAGCGAGGCTGACGTGCGACGGCCAATCGTGCCGCGTCACTCTGGCCATGATGCACGCCCGACGAGTCGGAAGGAGCTTCTGGGATGGTATGCATATGCGTTCGCAGCCGAGACATATGTTATTTGTGGAATTGGTAGGTTCAATTACAGAGAAGCTCTGCGATATCTCCAAGCTACCTTGAGATTGACAGGACCTGCTGCTGACACCCATACTCCAGCTTCCTTTATTCCCATCCTTCTCGAGACCCTCGCCAGAGAGAACGGTGTGCTAGTGTCTGATCGAAAAACGCCATGCGGGTCAAGCGACAGTAAGAAAGAAGATGACGGACAGTGCATTGTCTGGGTTTTTGGGGTAGAGATCAACACCGCAAGCTTCGCCATGTACACTTTCTCGGTGAGCGTCTTGATTCAAGCGCTGCTCGTTGTCAGTATCAGTTGCGCAGCCGACCACGGAAACTACCGTAAGAAGCTTCTCCTCAGTTTCGCATGGATTGGAAGCTTCGCGGTTATGTCCTACATTTTCATCACCAAAGACAACTACATCCTCGGCGCTCTTTTGACCGTCATCTCCAACACATCCTTTGGCGCATCCTTCGTGTTATTAAACTCTTTTCTTCCGCTCCTTGTGCGATACCATCCCGATGTCATCGAGGCTAACGTTGCTGATACCCCGGATCTTGGAAATTCTGAATTTGAGTCACGCCCTTTAGATGAGTCGGTGGATGAACTCGAGGCATCGAGAGTGACGTCAACCTCGCCTTTGTTACTCCCTGCAGATGGCGAGCGTCTGAAACCAACAGCAAGTCACGCAGAAATCACTTCCAAGGAGCTACAATTGTCAACGCGGATCTCAGCCATTGGAATTGGTACTGGATATATTGCAGCGCTGTTCCTGCAATGCGTGTGCATAGGCGTTCTTATTGCTATGCACAACAGCACATGGGGTCAGAGGGTTGTGCTGTTCATGGTTGGAGTTTGGTGGACTATTTTCACCATTCCTGCTGCCATGTGGCTACGGCCTCGTCCTGGACCTCCACTGGCAGACGACGGTCGCAAAGGCATCATGGCAGGACTCGCATACATCCTGTATGCCTGGAAGAGCCTCTTCAAAACGATTCAGCAAGCTAGACGCCTGCTGGACATTGTTTTATTCCTTGCTGGGTGGTTTCTCTTGTCCGATGCGATCGCAACCACGTCATCCACCGCGATTTTATTCGCTAAAACACAACTCCACATGAAGCCCTGGGCACTTGGGATGATAAATGTCATTTCAACATTGGCAGGGGTGTTCGGCGCCTTCGGATGGTCGTGGATATCACGGCTCTTCAACCTCCAAGCTCATCAGACCATTCTTGTCTGCATTGCATTGTTTGAGTTGATACCCTTGTATGGCTTGCTGGGTTATCTTCCTTTCGTTAAAGAATGGGGAGTATTTGGACTTCAACAGCCATGGGAGATGTATCCGCTGGCTGCTGTATATGGAGTTGTGCTCGGAGGTTTAAGCGGCTACTGCCGCTCTCTGTACGGTGAGCTTATTCCACCCGGGTCCGAAGCAGCCTTCTATGCCCTGTATGCTATCACAGACAAGGGTTCCAGCGTTTTTGGACCAACAATCGTTGGTACCATCATTGACAGAACTGGTACAATTCGCCCAGCTTTCTGGTTCCTTGCAGCATTGGTTGGCCTTCCTGCGCCATTGATCTGGTTCATCGACGTTGAGCGTGGCAGACGAGAGGGTGTCAAGCTCGCTGAGTCGATTGCAGACCCGACTGTGCGGGAAGCAGGTGGTGATGAACATGAGCCTGAGCGCCATGGAATGCTGGCAGATTATGAGAGAGAACAGGAAGAGGGTATTGTTGATGAACGCGCAGGGCATTAACATTACTACTCTGTAGTTCATTTGTGTCTGTAAGTTACTGGATAGGTAGGCAGCATAGCGGCGGCGTTTGCTTAGATGAGTTATGCCATTGCCTCGATCTGTTTAGATGCCATAGACGATGCAATAGGCCAACTATCATGGATATATTATAAATATATATATATTTTTTCTTTCCTTTTTTTAAGGTAATTATTGGTGCTTGGATAACCTCTTGTGTTACAAGTCGGCCGGAGTTTCTAGAAAGGAACTTCCTTCCACGGATCGCTTGCCGGGGTCCAAGTTACC